>JAWNNL010000329.1:0-191127 GCA_035045005.1 Liodrosophila aerea | reverse complement strand
ATCCAGTCTCTACTTTATCAAGTAAAATTTAAGAGTTTTATGTTTAAAATTGAAGTTCGATTGAGGCTTAATTTTACTAAAATTGTAAACAGAAAAAGAAAGGAAAATTTATGTACATATAGTAAAGGAAATGGAAAGGGCAATAATCCATTATATGTATATGTATATATTAAATTAAATTAAATTAAATTAAATGAATTTATTATAGTCTATTTATATATTTTATATATATTATATATATACGTATTAAATTAAATTAAATTAAATTATTATAAAATCCATTTATACATTTATGTATCTCTCTCTGAATGATCTTAAATGACTGACTCAATCGTTAAGCTATATATATCACCTTAAGTAGAATTAGAAAATGTGCAGAATTAATTGAAATTAAAACTAAAAACCTGTTAAATTCATAGAATTAACTCTCATACTGATAAAGTGTAACAAAGGGCCTCTTCAATGCTGCAGAGGCGTAGTCGCACATCTTGTGCTCATTAAGCAGATGATAGATGAAGGCGGGCAGTGCGGCAGAGAAGGGAAGGGAAGGGGAGGGGGTTACAGATAATTTGACACTTGTGTTAATTGTCATTGAGCATCAACAAGCAGCATCGGAAATCCAAGTGAAATATGAGCAATGAATCCTCGGTACATTGTTGCCGTCTAATGAGATTTGCAACGTGTGCACAAGGAGTCAGATTCTGGTGGAGATTCAGGCACATAGATGGAGATTGAAATTGCGTTTGGGTATGGGTTTGAGTTTGGGATTCAGGCGAAAAAGGTGCAGCATACAAAAGGCAGGCGTCGATGCGTAATTCATAAAACCATTGAAAAGGCAAATCGGGCCAGAGAGAGGGGGAAATGAGCGCAGGAATACTGTATCTTTCTCTCGAGATGACTGGCTTTTGTTCTGGCAGCGCAACAAAAGGCGTTAGGAGCACAAGAGGCGTGGCTGTTGTGGCTGGTTTCGGCTGAGAACACTTGGAATACGGCACGCTAAAGAGCCCTAACAAATGGTAGCGCCCATTGCGGTTACTTCTTTTGGGATTCCTGCTTATCCTCTATACTCTCTGCTCTCTACTCTACGCTCTACGCTCTACGCTCTATCCTCTATCCTCTGTCACAATCTCGGCCTCAGCCCCAGCCTGGGCATTAACAAAAGCACTCAGCATTAAACTGATTGAAACATTTCCGTTCTGTTTGTTATTCTTGCCAGCGAGCAAAGCAGTTTTTGGGATTTAGAGATTTTTCGAAACGGATTAGCAGCCAGCAGCAAAACTCAATCCGCAAATTGTTTTATAGTTTCTGTTTCTCTGTGTTTCTATTTGTTTATGCAGCTGCTCGCTTGCCAATTGAAAATGGAAAAAAATCCACCAAATGCAGAAAAAAAGGAACCAATTTAACAGGCAGTCCAGTTTTTTTAATATATACTTTCAATGAAACATTTCAACAATTTAGTTCATGTTTTCATTTTAAATTTTTCATCAATTTAAGGAAAATTATTTTATTTTAGAAATAATCGAAAGCGAAAAATAAACCAATTTCTATAAAAAAAACACCATTGCTACAACCAAAACAAATAACGCAAATTTGAGCAAAATAGTGCTCGGTTGCCACTTCAAAGTAAAAGAATGCACCATCAAAGCATAAGCAAAAGAACCAATTGAATTTAGTTAAAACCAGCCTAATTTTCTTATTATTTAATTTAAATAAATTAACAATTAAGTTTAAATGTTAAGAAGAAAAAACCGATTACAATGATAAAAAACCATTGCCATAATAGAAAAATAAAACACCACTTTCAGCACAATTGTGAGCACATTGTGGCAACCCTACTGCTGGCCTAGTTAATTGCTTTGCCTAACTGTATAAGCATTAACTAATTTAGGCAAATTAGCAAGCGCAATTTATCAATTGCTGCAGCTGCATAATAAATATAAAAAAAGTATCTCAACTATAAAGACAAGTTAAATTAAGTTGATGCGTTGTGCGCATCGCTAAGCTTTTTGTTCGAAAATTGAGATTGAATTGAAAAATCGTATTAAATTACAGCACAAATGGGAAAACTGAAGAGAAACAAACGGGGAAAATTGAAGTCAGTCAGAGCAGACCTTGGCAAAAACACAACAACAACTAGAGCTCGAGCTCCGATTGAATTATGAATTAATAAAGATGTTTGCCCGCAGGCTAGATTTGGGTTACACAATCTACTAGTGAGTGCAAGGAAGGGGGGAAGAGAGTGAGAAGGGGCAGAAGTAGAGAGTGAAGAGTAGAGAACAGGGAGAGCAACCCTATGACTGTGGCAGTGTTGTTGCCATTTTGGCTTTATGGGATTTGCCAAGCACACCACACACACACTCACACAATCGCACATACAAATCCGTTACAAAAACATAACTTTTGGCCCCTGTGTATGTGTGTGTGTGTGTAACTTGAGGATGCACTTTTGCTGCCCCCTTTTTATTGAAAGATAATTGGGTTCGCAACGCAAGCAGACAGGCAACAAGACAAAGCCAGGAAGCGCAAAGCTAAAGTCGTACGCAACCGACCAAAAGTTATGTCTTAGCTCTAAAATTGAAACAAAGTTTAGTAGCTGTGTGTTTTATTAGATAACTTATATATATTTATATGTATATATTTTATATATAAAAAATAATAAATACAAATATTTTTATTTATATCTTTTATGGAATTTATAAGGCTTAGTAAGTACAGTTCATTTCAGTTCATACCCAACTACTGACTTAGCCTTTACACAAACTGGTCACACCCTTTTCAATCAGTCTCAGTGCAAACTTTGCCTCGACTCGTTTCGACTCACAATTCAATTGAGATTCAAATTCACTTTATACGAAAAACCCAAAACTCATGTGAATACAACTTATTGTATTACAGCAGAACATTTACCACCACCAACAACAAAACATACATCAATATTATCATCATCATCATCATCATCGTCAAGAACATCATCATCTTCATCATGTTGCTCTTCCTCGACACCCGCAACAGTCACGCCCTCTTTTTTCGCTCAGCATTAACGCTTTGACGTGTAAATGTTATCTCTTTTACAAATTAAACCCCTCACATTCACTCACGGATTCCACCCGGTTTTTGTGGCAGATTTTTGTTGTATGTTTTTTTTTATTCTTCACAAATCTAAATCTATTAGGAATCACATGCCTCCCCCTGCTGCAGCTGCCGCTCCGCCCCGCACAATCTAGAACAATTAAGTGTAATTTGAACCTGCTCAACTGATGATGTGTGCGTGTCTCCCATGTTTGAAATGTAAATCTAGAATTGGATTGTGTTCGCAGCGAGGTCAGCTTAGTTTACTAGCTCTATTAGGCTGAGATTCTGCAATATTTATTAATTAATGGTTTACTTATACAATATTTATTCTATTTACTGTTGAGTTGAGTTGTTTAGGGCTTACTAAATGGTGATAGAGTCAAAGAAGTGCAAAAGTTTTTATTATAAAATAAACCTAAGCTATAGTTTTTCATTGAGTTTTGAAAATTGGCATACGTTAAGCTTATAATATTATTAAACTATGCTGAAATTTAATGAAAAACAACTCAAAAATAACACAATTATTAACGAAATAAAAGACACTAAGGAGTAGAATGGATTGAAGAGAACGTGCCATAGCAAGCAGTGTTTGTATGTGACTGCTGCACCTGCCACAGTCGAGTGCACACTACTGTAGCTATAGCTATAGTAAATAATATTTAGATTAAATTTTGAATAATATAAAAATGCAATTTTGCTTTTTATAGAATGCAATAAAATAAATGAATAGTAAATTAAACTATCTCTGTTGCCACTTATATATTCCTTCTTTTAGTTAATTTTTAATAAATGCTAACTTAATTTAGCTTTATTTCAATAATGGAAATTGAATTGCATTTAAATGGATTGAATTTCATTTCAATAATAGATATTTTGGGGCATATTCAAAATACTTTTTAATAAGCTCAAGTGCATTTGATTAGATCGTCTTACGAAGTGCCAAGATCTAAGCGGTTTATGCTTAGACCCCACACACAAAGACACATGCGAAGAGAGAGAGAATGAGAGAGACGTGGAAAGAGAGCAGCGCTGCACATGCCAGAGCAGAAGATGATGCAAAGCGAGTGAGTTGCCAAAGGCTTATGTCAAGCGCACGTTTAGCTGTCTCCGAGCAGAGAAGTGAATCAAAAAAAGGATGAACATGCCTTCGATATGCATACATACATACATACACATATATGTATATCAAACCCATAACTATATATGTGTGAAAGCAAATCGGCTTAGGGACAAATAATCGCCGTTTGAAAATAAAAACACGCGCATCATCGACACCAATGCCCAAGCTGCCATTTGATTATAAACCAATAACAACAACAACAACAAGAGGGAGAAGCAGACGAAGAGGGAGAGGAGGGAGAACACCAACAACAACAACAACGACAACTGCAATCGCATCGTGTTGCGCTTGCCACAGATCTCTTATCGAGCTGTGAGACCTTCGGCTGTCAATGTATTTTCCATTTGTCGCCTCTAATGACATATTTAAGGTGTTAATCGTCACATTGCAACGTCTGCTCAAGCGGATTTGTGTGTATTGTTACACACACACTCGCACACACATATAGCTAGTAATGTGTAGTAAATATTGATGTTGCGATTATGCCTATTGAATGGCAAAGCGACAATGGAATTTCCCTGCATTATCCTAGGCAAAGATCTCTCAGTATCGCTCTCCGGGTCTCTCTGTGGGTCTATTAGTTGCAGCCGCTAGGGGTAGAGGGTAGGGATTCAGTCAATCGTGTTTGGCTTTATGGCGCATTATCCCCTAAATCGCAAACAAAACTGCAAACAAATTGCCGCTCTGCCCCGGCTTAGGGCCAACAACACTAACTAGAAATGGCCTCGGCATCACCACCAACCAACTCACAAAACATTCAGGCAAATGGCAAAAGAATTTCAAATTTCATTGCTTCCGACATTGATATAGAGCCCAAGCGGCTTAACTAATCTGTCCACAGTCCAAATCCGTAAACACACTCACACACACACACACACACACGTGCGTTGACTGAGCCCCGCTTTGTTAGCTATAATCTAGCCAAGTCAGCCACAGCGACTAACGTTCAGCTATAAACATAATTAAAGTTATGCCCAACATATTCGTGCACAGTGGTAACAAACTCTATGCTTACTCCTATTATGCCAAACTGTCCGAACTAACTAAGTGCACGGCAGCAGCTTGTTTTTTACATTTTCCAAGTGCAAAAACTTTATACATATATATTTCATTTCATATACTACAGTATTTCAGCGCCTGCGCTTTATCTTATTTATCTGCAAGTAGATTTAGCGCTTGCTCAACAGCTGTGCAACCACTGTGCTGCCCGCTGTCGCCTGATTGGTGCTGACAGCGCTGGCCAATCAGCTACAGCTTGTGTGCGCTGCTTGCAAGCAGTTCAGCGCGCCAAACACAGCAAGCAGTACAAATTCCCTGGGGTAGGGAAATTATTGGGACTTTTACTCAACTGCTAGACTACTGTATTTTCATTTTGAATAAATAAAAATATTAAAGTAACAAAAAATTAAACAAAAAATTGCTTATTTTTTAATAATTTATGCTGCAATTTTATGAATTATTATATTTTACGCCAATAAGTTTATGCCAAATTCTTATAACATTTTTATGCCATTTACACACTCACCTGATTATAAATTCCCAATTATTCCCGCATTTATTTTGTGTTTTAAACCATTTTTATTTTGTAATAAAAAATTAACATGCCTTTTATTGTTGTAGCTATAATTAATATATATATGTATATATATTTAATTACTAATTAAGTAAATGTTTTGTATCATTTCTTTGCCATTGCTTGTCTGTTAATTCTATTAAAAATTCAACTTGAAATTTCTTTATGTCTGCTTTTCCAGCTAAAAATTGCTTATGAGAAAAAGAAGAGGAAAAACGTTAAACGTTTTCATATCCACTTTAATTGGTTTTGATTTAGAAATTGTATTTTTTGTTGTTGTTTGTTTTTAACCCCCGCCTACTGCTGTGATAACAATTTGTAATCTAATTAACAACTTTTCCTGGTATTTTTCCTTTTTTGCGAAAGTATTTAGAAATATTAAACAAAACAGTAAGAGAACTTAGTTTAAATACAATATGAAATTAATTATGTTAATATTATGTATATATATTAGTTGTATTTAAAATTAAGTGAACACAACAAACCAAATGTACAGCAAAAATTAATTACTATTCATTAAAATAATTGGCTAGAGTAGAGCAATGCGTTTAACTACAAATATGTATGCGTGTGTGAGTGTGTGAGTGTGTGTTTATATTAAAATGCAAGTGCTGCAGGCCCTGCCATTAGTTGACTGTGCTAACTAAAAAAAGAACAACAATTTCTTTAACTAATTCTCTAGCAATCGAAAAAAAAGTAAAACAATTATTATACAAATTATATTTAACGAAATGTACAAGAAATTTATTGTAATTAGAGTTTTCTTCAACTCTATCTCAACTCTAGAAATTTGATTTTGATTTCTCTTTTCTTTCATTTTTGTTTTTCTCTTTATGAACCTCATGGACGGATGTTGAAATCTGAAGTAAAATTGGCGCACAGCAGGCTCAACTGAGGCTGCATACAACCCCCCGAGTGACGTCAGCAAAGTGTAATTTCTTTCAGTGTAGCTTATCAAAAGGATTACAGCGATAGATATAGATATACTGTATACTATATAGATAGAGAGAGAGTGAGAGTAGTCTGAGTGGGTTCTGGCTAAAAACTGAGTTGAATTTCGCGATTTACCACAAGAGTTTGTTAACAATTTGTCAATTCGGGATTTACACTAAATTTAACTAGAGTCTAGACAACAGTATTTACTTGATTTTTTTGTACAGTGTATACGCAAACGTGCTCGTATTCGTATATAGGCATCTAAGGCATAGTTATATCTCATTTTGTTTTCTTTCGTTTATTACGTAATAATTTTTGTTTTTTATACCAATTATTTACAACAATTTTGTATCACATTTGCATTTCTCTTATTACAAAAAAGAAAAAGTGTTTTATTTGTTTAACATATTGTTTGTTTTTGCTTTGCTTCTTGACACAGGACAACTCGATACTGTTCCTGATCCTGGTGTGTCACATTCTCTTTCATTTTGTTGTTGTATGCAAACTTTTGAGCAGCACTGTGCGAATTTTCTAGCTAACAGCGAGTGACCGTTATTTAAGTTAGTTTAACTAAGAGCTAAGTAAAAGGTACGAGTATAATATTATATATAGACTTCATTATACATACTATTTATATAGATCTGTATATATTTAAAGTGTGTGTGTGTGTTTGTGTGTGTTTTGATTGCTTTAACTGTGTTCTGGCTATAACTGTACTTGCATAGATCGTATATTGTATATATATCGTGTTATATATCTGCTGATTATAAGTAAACCTCTGCTGCTCACGCTCTATATATAAACTCTGAAAAACATAACAAATTTGAAAGCCCTTAATTAGCATCTATACTCTATATATATATAACTGTTATCTGCATCTGTATGTGTGTGGGTGTGTGTGTGTGTGTGTGTGTAAATTTAATGAAATGCCTAGTTTAAAACCTTTGGGCGTGGCCTTTAAGGCGTACGCCTTGCGTAGAGCGCGCTCTCTATATATATGTATACTACATGCGCTAAAAACTGACGTTTTGGCTTACGTTACGTGAGACTCGACGTAAGTGTGACGTAAGCATTGCCTGCCAGTTTAACTGGCTGGGAATCAACTTCAACTTCACTTGTTATTGCCTTTGTTTAACTTACAAATTTACAAACTACAGACTAAAAAATTTGCATTATTAACACTACATAACAGGATTTAGGGAAGGTATTCTCATCTCATCTCGTTCATCATCTGCTGTGTTTTGTGTGGGATTAGGTAACTACGTAGCTCTCGTTTTTGTATCTGGTTTTTGTTTTTATCTAATGCTTAATTAAACGTTCCACGTGTTTAGCAGCTAAGCTACCCTTCAGTTCGGCCTTTACTCCATCCCATCCTGAATACTCGCGCCGAGTTCACTGTTGCCTCGTACTGAAGGGTAAGCTAAACACTCCACTATAACTCCAGCTCTCCTCGCTCCACATATTTGCCGGCCAAACTAACTGGTGTCGCCTCATTTGCCGGCATACTGTGGCTGCTATTGATGACTCTTGCTCAGCAGATGCGAATTGAACTCGTAGACATTGTTGAGCTGCTCCCCGCAGATGTTGCACTTCCAGGGATTGCTCTCGCAGTGGCAGCCCTTGTGCAGGAAGTAGAGTGTCTCGTCGGGGAACTCGATGCCGCAGAAGTGGCATGTGAGTATCTGTTTCCGATTGAGCAGTAGATCACTCTCCTGGCCCGTGGACGTGATGGTGCCGTTGCAGATGGGCGTCGAACTGTTGCCATTGTGGCTGGCATTCGGCGTCGATGTGGCATTGGCTGTGGCATTCGATGCGGTCCCAGTGGCACTGCCACCGTTCAGCATATTCTGTGGCATGTTCTGCAGCTCATGCTCCAATGGTGTGGCATTCCGGGTGATGCGATTGTTGGCCTTGGCGCAGATCCTTCGCTTCAGATCCTCACGCAGCAGCGACTTGAGTGGCGAGACCTTGGGAGAGAAGTGGAGGATTAATTGGAGCTCTATACAGGTTGTCAGTTCCTACCTTGATCAGTGAGGTGATTCTGTTGTTGTTGTTGTTGGTGTGGCTGTTGTTGTTGTTGGAGGACAACTCCGAGTCGCTGTTGGCATCGCAGCCATTCATGGACTCCTTCTTATCCACATCCTCCAGCAGCGGTTCCTATAGGTATATATACAGATTAGTAGGGCAAACACTTGGCTCAAGAGCTGGCCAGGATTAGCCTGCGGACTCACCTGCTTAATGGGTATCAAGCTGATCGACGGCGTTATGTGGTTCTCGTGATGGTGATGGTGATGATGGTGCAGCTGCTTCACCGTGCTGCTGCTGGTCGAGATGGGCGTCGCCTTGGTATTGCAGTCCATGGGCAGATCCTGTGGTGCACCCAGCACAACGGGCGACTGCAGCAGCAGCGGATGCTCCTTCAGCTTCTCACAGTTGCCGTTCGACTCGTGCTCGTTGTTGTTGTTGGTCTCCCGACTGCTGCTGCCGCTGTTGTTGCCCTGTAAAGCAGATTCACGCCAAACGCAAATCAGCTAAGCGAGATTAGGATGATAAACACCAATTACATGCGTCACTTACATTGAACAGTTCCGTGTTGCCATTCTCATTCAGCGTGGAGATCTCCACGTGCGGCGTCAGGAAGTGCATGGGCGGCGTGGCATTCTCTAGGGAACGCATCGATTCCCCACTATCGCTCTGATGACTCGCCGGCGCGGGAGGTGCCACTACCAGCTGCTGCTGTTGGGTCACTGGCGCCACATAGCTGGCCGCAGCTGCTGCTGCCGCTGCCGACGCCTGGGATTCGAGGGCTAGCAGCAGTGATGAGGTGCCGCCTGGTCCTGGATTGTCCAGATCGATGCCGTGACGATTGAAGAAGTGGATGCGCAGCGATTTCATGGAACCGGCACGATAGCTGCACAGGGGACACGTCTTGACCAGGTCGTGCTGGCCGACATGCTCGTTCTGGAAGTGCGCACGCATCGCAATCTGACGCTGGAAGCCGCGATTGCAGATGGGACAATGGTAGGGCAGCGTCTTGGTGTGTGTGGTGAAGTGCTCGGCCAGATGATCCTTGCGAAAGAAACGCTTCTGGCACACCCGGCACTCGTACGGCTTCACGCCCGTGTGCCGCATCTTGTGGCGCCGCATGTTGGCCCCATTGGAGAACTTCATGTTGCACACATCACACTCGAACACCTTGCGCGATGCGCTGCCACTGCCACCGCTGCCATTGCCCGCCGGCGAGGAGCTAGCCGATGAACTGGAGCCACCACCTCCGCCACCTCCTCCAGAGCCACCACCACCACCACTACCCGCATCTGTGGCGGATTGCTGCAGTTTGCCATTCTCCATATGGCTGACGCTCATGTTCTCCGGCTCCTCGTGCTCCTCGCTCTTCAGACGCACTGCAGCCGCCACTGCTGCTGCCGCCGCCTGTCCCGCTGCCAGGCACTGCACCACATGCAGCAGCAGCGATGCCCTCGAGCTGGTCTCAAAATTATCACAGCGCTCGCACCGAAACGTCATGGGAGGCGAATGTGGCGACTGCTGCTGTTGCCCCGTACTGAGATTCGTTGGCGTCGGCGTCGGCGTTGGCGATGAGCGCGGCTCCGGCTGTTCGGATTCCGATGCGGATGCGGCAGCTTCCTTTAGACTGCGCAACGCCAGCGCATTGTGATGATGGTGCAGCAGTGCGGCCGTCGTGGGTGTCATGTCCACAATGAGGCCACCCACACTGGGGTCCTTCAGAGCCAGCTCCATGCTGCCCGCTGCTGTGCTTAACGCTTCGGCCATCTGAGGAGAGAGAAAAAGAGTGGAAAATGTAAAGATTATGTTGTGCACAAACAGTTCATACCCCATGCATGTCAGAGGTGCAGGCATAATTAGTTATTAAGCCCAATTTGAGAGTGCAGGGAGTCAGTGAGTAAGATTGCCCTATTCTGTACAAACACTATATACCCTATATTGACAAATGGTACAGGTATATGTGCATATATATTTAGATCTCAAAATGTCCAAGATAAGAGGTAAAGTAGAGATTGAGAAGCAGTAACATATGCAATGTATGAACGCATTATACCCTACATAAAGACGAGGTACAGGTATATAATATACATACATATACGTACATTTATATCTAAAGCTGCCCAGTGTAAGAAAGAAGAAAGGCGTTAAGAAGGAGTGGCATGTTTACTCTATCCATTGTCTACAAACCCTATATACCCTATATAAACAACAAGTACAGGCATGTAGGATTTAGATCTAAAGCTGCTTTATCTTTTCTCTTAGATGTTAAGAAGCAGTGGCATGTTTAGTCTATCCATTGTCTACAAACCCTATATACCCTATATAAACAACAAGTGCAGGCATATAGGATTTAGATATAAAGCTGCTTAATCTAAGAGAAAAGGGAGTCAATGAGTAGAACTAACATGTTTAGTATCCACAGTCTTTAAAAACACAATATACCCTATGTATACGAGAGGTACAGTCATATATATTGAGCTCCTAAGCTCCTATTGAGTCTAAGCAGCAATAATATGATAAATCTTTGACTTTAGCCAGTGGAAAACTGTGGAAACAAGTGCTGCTGCTGCTGTAATAACCAAAAGCCAAATCGAGGTCAGTCTCTGGAGAGCAAGAGTGGCCAAGTGAGGAGCGGAGTAGCTGCAGTTTTGGTGACTCTGTCTAAGTCTCTGTCCGTCTGTCAGTCTAACTAAAAATTGGCTAAGAACGTAACGACAAAATACGACGCAAAAAAACAACTAAATAGTATTAGCAGGGGAAGAAGAAGCAGAAGTGGCAGTAGAAAAAAAACGACAAAAAGAACAAGAAAAACAAAACTTGGGCTGTAACCATTTTTGGGCGTCCGCCACGTTGCAGCTGCCCCGTTGAAAATACCAAAGTTATTGAGGCCAATTACTGGTCTTGCTCTTGCAGGTGGGCAACAACTACAACTACACACACACACACTCGCATACACATAGATACAAGCCTAAAAGATACATAGATACATGCCTTAAAGATACATAGATACATGCCTTAAAGATACTTTGTTGCAATTGAGCAAATATAAAGATTAATGTGCTTTAAAATGCAGTCTAAAGAGTTTTAGCAATTAGTAATTAATAATATAAATGCATTTTAACTAATTTTAACATTAACAATGAGAAAATCAATTGCTTTACGCTCACAGATACATACATACATGGCGAATGATACACGTCGAATTCTTGCAAATGTTATAGCAATGGCTGCAACTATTTGCCAGCTTACTAGTCGTTACTAAATGGTTATTTAGTCGGTTTGTTAGTAGCACACACTAAACTGTTGAAAAACAGACTGAATCTGAATCCAAACGTATCGAATCGTGTTTCTTCAGCTGGGTTGCAGCTAATTTGTGATACGACCTTGAAATAGTTGTGGATGCATTAGCATTAGGCATTAGACAGATCAACGGAGACGAGGAGACAGACGGACGGACAGACAGACAGAGAGACAGACAAAAGCCAAAAGCCATGGACGCTCTATGATCATCAGCTAATTTCCCACTCTTGCATATGCTTATGATACACAGATACTCACACACACACACACACACACACATGCCCATTCAACTCTGGGGCAGGTCATGCAAATTGAGGGCGAGTGGCAGGCGTTTCATCATTTTTAGGTAAAGGTACAAATCTGTGTCGCTTGGGCCCCATCTACTTTAGGCCTATTTTAGCTATGCATACTTACACACACACACACACACACACACACACAGACATTTATGTTTATTATTTCAAATGGACTTTTGCGCCCTCAAAAAAACATAGACACTCTAAATAAAAGACATTCATAATGAATAAAAGAGCCACAAATATAACAGGTTTCATTCATGCCCTTGCATCTAGTTAGGGTATTAGCATTTTCTATGCAAATCTGTAACGCTCAAAGCGTTAACATTTAATTAGGTTAAGCTTTATAATTGGGAACTGTTGTGAATAAAGTCTTGGTTTATTTAGATTACTTTCATTTGACTTTGGCAAGAGTTAAAGTTTAATTACGGCATTGCCAGCTAGAAGTAAAATTGGCCCTTCCATATTTAAAACTGTAGTTATCGATATACTACTATCGACAGTGCAATAATGAGATGCCAGATTGAGTACTACTGATGACAGGGCTACCCAAGTACGCAGCTATAGTTATCGATATAAGCTAAAGTTGTTATCGACGTCGCTGTGTCTGGCAGCATACTCCTGCTTTGCCTTTGCCTTTGACACACACACACACACTGACTATTGACGACAGGGCTACCCAAGTACGCAACTCTAGTTATCGATATAAGCTAAAGTTGTTATCGACGACGCTGTGTCTGGCAGCACACTCCTGCTTTGCATTTGCCTTTGATGACAGGGCTACCTAAGTACGCAACTATAGTTATCGATATAAGCTAAAGTTGTTATCGACGACGCTATGTCTGGCAGCATACTCCTGCTTTGCCTTTGCCTTTGACACACACACACACACTGACTGCATTTGTATGCGTTAATTATGAGGTGCGTTTTTGGCTTAATGCGAGAGTAGTTTAATCGTTTGATACTTTTGCCAGTTTTAGCTTGGCCCAATGGAGTCAATGGGTCAAGTTTTAAGAGTGCAACTGGGTCACACATCAACATCAACATCAGCAGCAGCAGCAGCAACTACAACAACAACATCATCATCAAGTTGACGCTGGCAGCGACGCGCACGCTTTGACGCGTTGGGGTGTCCCGCATTTTCACTTGCTGTTCCCAATTTGAAAATGTGGAAAAGAAACGTATAAAACTTAAACTTAAGCCAAAAAGCAAAAATGAAAATATAAAAGCTCCTGCGAAATGAGAGCGCACACACACACACACTAACATACGCTCAAAGCAGAGGCAGCGACATAATTGGAACAGTTTGAGAGCCCTTAATGACGTCGACTGCGGCAGCGACGGCGACTGCGGCAGCGACTGAGGCAGCGCGTCTGAGTTGTAGGCCAAATGTAGCTGCTTAGCCACACACAATTCAAATTCAAATTTTGAATATAAATTCAAATTAATTTTTTACTTGATAAATCATTGCATTGACCATTGTGCGCTGCGATAAATGATAGTGCGATAGTTGGATAGTCGGACGGACGGACGGACGGTTGGACTGAGCCACATAACAGATTTGACCTTAACAGCGCTCGCCTACCGGTTTTCTAGTGCCATCAAGATGAGCACCCATTCCCCCCCGCGAGACTCAGCTAAACTCTGCATCTCCCACTCTATGTTGCCCCCATTCATTTGCTACAAAATGAGTCAGTCGGTCGATCGGCGATTTGCTTTTGTTTTCAGCCTTTATTTCTTCTTTGCTTTTTGGCTTTTCAGCTTTGCGCTGTGGCTTTCATCAAACAGCGAGGCGAATCAATGAACCATTCCCAAAGTGTTCCCCCAAACAGTGACTCGAGAGTCCGAGTCCGAGTCCGAATTGAATGCGAGTGACATGTGCGGCGGAGATGCCAATAAGAACAAACACAAGCAGCCACACACGAGACGACTGCGACGTCAGCAACGACGGCGACGTCAACGTTGAAACAAACCACTTTCCACGGTGACATACTTAAATGCTACGTGCTCTTTTGCTACTTTTGCTGCTGCTTTTATTACAGCGACGTCGACGGCGGCAGCGACGCTACTCCCATAATAGAAAGTGGAACAGGAATTTCCCTCCCATCAATGCCAACAGCAACAACTACAGCAACAGCAACAACAACTACAATTGCTGCGGCGATGATTTCATTTTGGCTTGCAGCAGCAGCGAGCGCCCGTCGCGCTCATTGCGAAACACTTGCCACGGCCAACAAGCAAATGGCAATAACAAGAGCAACAACAACAACAACAACAAAACAGGCGCGCACACACACACACACACACACATGCACACGCAGGCAAACACCAAGAAAAAAGGCGTAAAAAATAGTTCAGTTGGGGGCAGCGCCAAACACAAACTCAGCTGAGCAGTCGAGAGCGCCACAACAGAGCGCGAGTCCGAGAGAGAGTGAGTGTGAGTGTGAGTGTGAGAGAGGTAAAAGGTGAGAGTAACTTTTTTTTTGCGTTTTGTTTTGCTGAGAGCCAGAGAGAGAGCTTAAGCGTGGGCAATGCCGCATGCAGTTTTGTTTATGCTCGCTCTTTGCGTTCTAACTCGCTGTTGTTGTTATTGTTGTTGCTGTTTGCGTGTGTGTGTGTTTGCATTTGTGTGTGTAAACAAGGATTTAATTTGCTCTCAATGCTTTCTTATTGACTGCACAAATTGCACTTGATATGTGCATTAAAATGGTGTGAATTGATTTCTAATCCATATGGTCCGTTCCGTTTCGTTTCGTTCCATACGCTTTGCACAGTCTTCGCTCTCTTTGGTAAGTGGCACTGGCACTGGCGCTGGCGTATAATTTTTTTTGTGCTGACCTAATTATACGCTCATTTTGATTCACTTGATTTTCTCTGCTCACACACACACACACACACACGCACGCACACACAGCAATGTTTCGTCACTGCGACGACAAGTGGAGCAGCAGCAGCAGCAGCAGCAGCAGTTTGCGGTGGCGGCCGTGGCGCATTGGGGCAGGCAGCGGCGGCATCAACTGCGGCGACCGCAATATTTTTTGTGGTTACTGGGACGTGTGTACATTATTATTGGGCTTCCGATAGATATGCACATGCACACCTGTCTGTATGTACATATGTATGTATGTAGCTATTTCTATGTACTCACACGCTGTTTCGCACTCTATTTATGATTTCGTTCACTAATTCTTATTTGGTTTTCGTTCTAGTTAATTGTAAATTGCATTTATTTACATTGATCTCAGTACCAGCTCAGAGCACGAAATTTCACTACGCGCGGATGTTCTTTCGATCAGTCGCGTCGTCGTCTATCGTTTAGTTTGAATTCGATGCCGATGCCGATGACGATTCCGATTCCGTTGCCGATTCCGCTTATTGGCGCTGGCGTCGACGACGCGCACGAACGAACTGAAAAGCAAGCAAACTGCAATAGCTGGTGGAAGTACAAAAATGTGTGTATGACAGCGACGCGACGCGACGGACCGACCGAGCGTCTCTGCCTCTCGGTTTCTGTTTTGTTTTGGGACGGAAATGCCAGCGTCGTAGTCACGGCTCCATTTGAGCCAGCGAAGGGGGATCGCACAATTGAGTTTTATGCGGGTGTGAAAAGCTTATGATTCGAGTATTAATTCGTAATTAATATTTTAAAATTCCAATAACATCAACTAATCTGTAATTGTTCTTCCGCTATAGCGGAACCCCCCTTTAGGTCCATGCCACTGTGCAAAGATTTGCCAATCGTTGGCGTGCTCAAGCTCTCAGCCACACTCGCAGCAGCAGCAGCAGCAAACAGCAACAACAATACGCAAACGACTGGCGCAAGCAGCAGAATTTGAAATTAGGTCAACAGGTTTAGTTGGTAGTGGGCCTGAAGAGCGCTCTGCGACTGCGGACTGCGGCCTATTCGTGTGATAGTAACTAGAGTGTGTGTTTGTTGTTGTTGCTGTTGTTGTTGCTAGTGCTTGTTACAGCGTGTTGTTGCTTTTATGTTATATTGTTGCTGAAGGTAAGGTACGACCTCGGACTGTCGCTACCATCCGGGCATCCACCGCAGCGCATAGCATCCAAGCCAACATCGTCGTCGTCGCTGTCGACGTCGACGTCGACGTTGACGCCAACGCAATATGCGTTCGTTCGTTTATTGCACCACAGTTGCAGTTGCAATTGCGGGTGTCAGACGCTTGCCGGGGATGGAGCAGAGATGCACAATTTGAGCTTTTTTGCACACACACACATACGCCTACAAAAGCGCACTGTAAGTATGTGTGTGTAAATTGAGCACACGGCATGGTTAGAAGCAAATGAAGGAGGAAGAAGTGTAGGAAGCGCAGTGGAAGAGAGGGATGAGGAGGCAACGCGAGCTAAGTTGCGCCCGTTTTCATGACACATGTGATCACGGTTGCCACACTTGGCACATTTGTGCTAAAAGTGGTGTTTTATTTTTATACTGTTTTAAAGGTGTGTTTATGTTGGAAGTTGTTCTTTTTTTCCTATCCTAAATAAGTTTGAAAATAATAATATTTGTATAGTTGCATTTAGAAATATGATTTATAAATGGTAATATTATTATTTTTTTTATTTTGAAAATTTAATTTAAATTTTAAGGTAAATTATTACTAAGAAAAAAATTTCTAGATAGTTTAAAAAACGAAGACATCAAAAATTATTGTATTTTTCATGATTTATTTTATTTTGAAAAGTTCATTAAAATTTTGAAGTAAGTTATTACAAGGAGAACCAATGTGAAGATTTAATAAATAATAAAAATGAAGACACTATAAGAAAAAGAAATGGAATTACTATAAGAAAAAGATCGTTACTTGATTACTGTAATTGATCCCTTTTAAATCACTGCTAAATAAGTTTGAAAATAATATTATTTGTACAGTTGCATTTAAAACTATGATTTATAAATTGTATTATTATTTATATATTATTATTATTTTTTATTTATTTTATTTTGAAAATGTAATTTAAATTTTGAAGTGAGTTATTACTAGGAGAACAAATTATGTAGATTTAATTTTAAAAAACGAAGACATCAAAAATGACTATAAGAAAAAGATCGTTACTTGATTACTGTAATTGTTCCCTTTTAATGCACTTTTGGTGCCTTTTGATATTATCAAGTGGCAACCGGGCATGCAATAGATCTTTTGCAAGCTTTATGTGCGTGTTTACATGTGTGTGTGTGTGTGTGTGTGTGCTTGTGCATTTGGGGGAAATTGTGTGCAAAATGTTCTTGCCCGTTGGGAACGTAAATATGCCAGAATGTGTGTGTGTGTGTGTGTGTGTGTGCGTGTGTTAGTGCGTATGTGTGTGACAAACTGGGTGACAAGCACATGTACTGAAACGAAAACCCATATTGCATTCAATAAGACTAACAAACACACAACTACAGTTGTATGAATGTACGTATGTATGTATGTGTGTGTGTTTGTGTGTGTGTGTGTCTGTCTGTATGTCCAACTTGAATTTGTTTTCGTTTGGCTGCGTTTTGTCCATGAGACTCGCAGCAAGAGTTGCCACATACTTCTTAGTTGATTTCTATGTCACAATCAAGTCACACACACACACACACACACACACACACACGCACACACTCAGGCACAGATGCGAAAAGGTAAGACAAAACGAACGCTCGTAATGAGTGAGCAGCAGTCACAGCAGCACCTGCAAGCAGCGCAGCAGCCGCAGCCGCAGCAGATAATCCCAGTAGAAATTGAAACTGGCTGCGGCAAGTTTAGAAACTGGTATAGAAATACACACATATAGAGGCAATCGACCTTGTAGGAGTATTTTGTCTTGGAGCTCGCGCACGCCCGTAACTGGGCCAACGCGATTGCACTGAAATCAGGTGGGCGTGACGTAGGTAAATGTTGGCCAATGCATGTGTGTGATGGTGTATGTGAGCGTACGTGTGTGTGTGTGTGTGGGAACATTTTGGAAAGCAAGAAGCAAAGGCAAAGGCAGAGGCAGAGGCTGTGTTACCCTTGGAAGCCACATAATCCACATTAAAAGTGATCCACTCACACACACACTCACTCACTAACAATAAATGCCTTTCGAAATGGTCATATATACTTAAGTTGTATCTAAAATAGCCACATGAATTTTCGTAAGAACAACAACAACACAACAATTGTGGGCAACAATGGGGGAGGCCTTGTGTTTGTTCTTGTTGCTGATTTTACCTTCGGCGCAGCTGGAATATTTCGCAACAGTCTCCGAAAGGCGTTTGTATTTGGCAATTTTCGGATTTCAAAATACCACAAGGTGCATTCTAATAAGAAAAATACTCAAACACACACACACGCACACACTGACAAGCGCGCGCTCTCAGCACTCACACACGCACACACTCGCACACTCACTGCAATTCTTGGCTTGATTGTTTCTCAATGGAAGTTTTGAGCAAGGTGCAGCGACGGCAGCAGCAACAACACTAACCTTCCACTCCGCTCACCCGAAATATAACGAACCCGTCTCTTGTAGTGCTATGTAGTGGTTATTTCTGGAGCGAATGCGAACACAAAACAAAATTCAAATTTTAAACTCTGTATCGAAACGAAACGAAAGGGCAAGCGCAGCCGAGCAAAAGTTAAAGCTTAAATAATAAACAACAACAACAATAATAATAATAATAATAAGAAAATAACGGACGCACACGCGTTGCCCACATCTGCATGGGCCAAAAGACGAAACAACACTGCCGATGCCGCTGCCGCGACGGCCGCTCTATTGTTCAGTCTCTGCTTCAGGCTGCCTTTGCCGCTGCTTTTGCTGTGTTTGTTGTTGTTGCTGCTGTTCTTGCTTTTGCCTCTCTGTGTTGCAGTTTCGAGCCAGTGCCGCGCCGCTTCAACTGCGCGCGCTCAGTAAACAAGTCGAAGCGATTTCGCCGATTCCTCAAGGCCTACAGATTTAGGCCAAAAAAAATATAATGTATGGAGCTCGGAACGGAGTCGGGTTGGTTGGTCTATGGCCAACGAGTTTTGCAGTAACAATTGGCCGTCTGCTGTTTGTTTCTTGCAACAAATTGCAATCGTTCTAATTGCGCAACTTTAGACCTGCCAGTTGCCGACGCAATCAAGCGAAAATGTTTCCTTTTAAATTTACCGCCACTCGAACATCTATCGTTATCGAATGCCAACAATAAGAAACTGAAACATTTCAAATAACTAAAATATTTATAACTGACACGCATAATATACCACCAAATAATATTTTCAAAATTTTAAGCATACCATTTGAATAATTCATACCCAGCCTGTCCAGTCTCCTTTATTTTATACTTTTCTTAGCTGCAGCTATTTAAGCATCCTTTTGTGTACTATATTTAACCTCTTTATATAAGACGGAATTTATGGTACCCACGTCGCCTGCGCTATAAACAAACCTCCTTTAGATACCGCATTGTTATCGATTTGCATTCGATTTCTAAAGTTCATTCAATTCTCCAGATACTAACACTTTATAAATAAAATTCTTGATATATACGCTATCAATACATTTTTCTTGAAATGTTGAAAGTCGTTACATTAAATATTAATTATAGAGCACTGTTATCGATTCTCACACACATTCGATTACCGATATCTTCGTGCTGCGCGATATACATATATAAGTGCGTTCTCGCATTTGCTACAGAGGTTCGCTCCGCATTGAAAATTTGTTTACACGTGTAAAAGTGGCGTTTATTGTGTACAAATAGTGTTAAAGTGTATTTACTATCTGGTTGCATATCTGTGATATGTTTTCCCACAATTTATTGGCGATTTTATAGTTTTAAATTGAAAATGAAAATTTACAATTGGCCCGCTGTCTGGAGCCGCAGTCAATATAATTACACTGTCCATAGGTTTATATAAGAGTGAAAGGGCCAGCTAGTGTATTACTTGCAGAAATGGCGTCGAAGTGGTGCACATGGCCAAGCAGTCAGACAATGACTGGATAGCACGTACAAATAATAAACGAATGTGCCAAGGATTAAAAATCTCTTCTGGGTATATTCCCACTGAAATGGATTAGTGAAATGTGTAACTTTATTGATAATATTGAGTACTCAATATACATGAGTGTACACCATTTTGTCCGGTTTTTTATTCCGCTTTGTGCACACCATTCGGTTTCAATGCCCTCGATTACAGTGTTGTCAAATGCCAGCTTGTGTCAGTGCTGCCCAATGTCCCGAAAACAATATACATATGCTCAAAATACCGCATTTACTATATTCTAAATTGAATAATTTCAAGAGTAATAGTTAATGTAATGTCCATTAATGCATCTCTTATATGCATAAATATTTTATTGTTAATTCTTCGCTCTTTCACTATTTTCCTTCCATCTGGCAACGCTGCAACTGAACCCCAGCGACGTTAGTGAGAATGAGACGCAGGCAGTGTGGTTTTTACGAAAACCGAACACAAAGCAATGTTGAAAAACGAAGCGAATAGCCAAGAGTTTATAAATCAATTTTTTGTGTATGCAAGAGCTGCGTGCAATTCATACCGCAAACAAGGTACTAGTTTTCCTTGGTGTATTTCAATTGCACCTTATGTGAAATAAATGTGTTAACCTCTCCAATACAATTGATGTGTGCTAAGAAGTGATTGAAATTTATTTAATTCTCATTGTTTCGTCGCTGCCATAAAAATGTTGCCATTAAATGCGGCGGTGGCGGCACCAGCAGCAGCTGCTGGCCAGCGAATGACGAATCTCTGTGTAATGAGCAATGTGTGACGAAATTTGTTATTCAGCGCGTGCAGATAATGAAAAGCAAAGAAAAATGAAAATTATAAATACTTAGTATGATCTCTGTGTGGCTAAAACGATGTACCAGAACAGTAATTTGCGTAAAGTTGCCCAGACACAGCAACCCCCGTGAGTCCCTTCCTTATTGAGGCGTTGATCGTTGTATCGCACCCTCCCCTCAATACCTGTTTGCGAATACACACCCGCAGCTCTTGCTCTGCTCTGCCTGGCAGTGTTGTTGTTGGCGTTGTTGTTGCTGCTATTATTGCTTTTGTTTGCCTCTTGCTTTGTTCTTCCGTTCGTTTGCAGTTGTGTTTTTGTTCTCAATTTTTGCTCTTCCACTCTCTCTCTCTGGGAGTTTTTATGCTGGGTTGCGTGTGAGTGTTGCCAGCTTGACGAATAAAGCCAGGTCAACATTGAAAAAGAGCTAGAAAAAGTCAAATGTGAATGAAGAAATGTAATTTAAGCTCCATTCTTTAGCTTGCAAATGGGAAACAGCTAAAGTTAATAAATGCCGTTCTAGTATTGATTAACGTTTAATTACGATTTTGAGAGAAATGTATTGAAATTCTGGCTCAAGTCAGTTGGAATTCCCGCTAAATAGCTAAATTGGCAACGCTGTTTGCGTTCCACTTTGTTCTCGTGCGTGTGGCATCTTTTCGTGTGTGTATGCGAGTGTGTGTGTGTGTGTGTTTGTTCGCGTTCTTTCATTATTTCGTTCTCTTTGATTAAATGTACATTGAACTCAGCTGGGCTAACTAGTTGGCTTTTTTCAGCTTCTTTCCATCGTTTATTTTGTTTTTGCAATTTGGGTAACTTGTCAGTTTGGGAAGAGATCTGATAAAGTGCTGGAGCTGGAGCTGGGTATATTTGTTCACACTATCATTGAGATTGAGGTTTTCCCGAGAAAAGCCAGTGAGCACATCAGTAGGCCCCGGTTGCGTTTGGTTCTATGTAAAGACTTTAGTTTAGTTCGAGTTGTTTTTATAATTTGAAATCCCGTGTGATATATATCCAAATCGAAGTCAAATTTAATAATTCCTGGTAATTTTAATGTTGCATTTATTTTTCTCTCGATGTCTCGATTTACAGCTAATTTGTATATACAGTGTACATAGAGATGAGCACACAACAAACTCGTTCGGGGGGCGGAGGAGGAGGCGGCGGTGGAGGCCGCACTCAAAAGAAATCAAATTCTGCTAATATTGGCAGCGGCGGTGGAGGCGGTGGCGGTGGCGGTGGCAACAGTAATAGCCACAATGATGGAGCCATCACACATGCCACAACGGTAAATAAGAAAAGCGATGCGAACAAGACAGAGAAAGTGGAGAAGGCACAACCCAAGGCCACCACGGAACAGTTGCGCTTGGCCCAAATAACCAATAGTAGCACCACAGAGGATCCCCAGATCAATGAAAAGGTCACCCTATTGCTAACAATGACCCAACGTTCCGAGGAGGAGGTATGCTGTGCCTTGAACGAGTGTGACTATGACTTGGAGGCGGCAGCCAATTTTCTGATTGAGATTCTACCACAGGTGAGGAATACCCACAGGGAGCGTTTAACTATGTATTTATGCTGTTTGTTTTTCCTCCTAGGGCGCCTTTGCCAAGTACGAGAAGAAACGCAAGAATAAGGCTGCAAATGCCCTTGCGGATGGTGCTGGCGGGGATGGCGATTGGGCAGATGGCAATGCTAATGCCTCGGACAGGCGTGAAAAATCACGTAATCGCAGCGCCAATCGCGGTGGACGCGGCGGCACCGACAGTCGTGGCTGTAAGTATTCATCTCTAGATCTCTGTGCGCTAATCAATTAAATGCTCTTCCTTTCGCTAGGGCGCGGCAGAGAGGCCCGTGAGAATGAGCGCAATACGCGCGAGTCTCGCGGAGACCGTGGTGACGATCGGGCCAACGACAACTATCGTGGTCCGCGCAATGTTGGACGCAATGGTCCAGGTGGTGGTGGCGGCATCGGCGGCGGTGGACCTCGAGAGGGTGGACGTGGCGGCGGTTTCATGTCACGCCCTGGTCGTGGTGGTGGTCGCATGGGCGGTCGTACAGGCGGTCCACGTGGAGAGCGCGGCTATGGGTCACGGAGCAATGCCAACAACGAGGACCATCACGAGGTGGAGCTCTGGGATAACACCATAGCGCAGAATGCTGAAAAGCAACAGCATCAGCAGTCGCACGACGATGCCTGGGGTGATTGGAATAACGAGGAGTACGAGGGTTCGCTTAAGGACAGCAAGGTCTTTACCACGAGCAATCTCAACTCTCAGACAGCGGCTAGTGTGGTCAGCGGTGGTGGTGGTGGTGCTAGTGGTGGCGCAACGTCAGAGCTGTCGGCACCACCTGGACTGGAACATCATCACCTGGGTGGAGGAGGCAGCAACAGTATGGTACAAGGATCTCATCTAAGTAACGAGGAAAGCAGCAGCAGCACAACTTCTGCCACAACGCCAATGATGCAGTATAGCGCAGCGGTCAGTAATCCACCCCCACAGCTGCAGCAACAGTCTGTGGTCAGCACGCCCACAAGCGTTGGTGCTGGAGGTGGCGGCGGAGGAGGATCAGGTGGTGCTAGCGTAGCCCTGAATTCGTCGCCGTATGCCACCAATGCCGCCGCTGTCGTCGCCGACACATTCTCAAGTGCGGCCTCAGCAGCAGCCACATTGGTGCAACAGGCGCAACTGCAGCAGAAGCAACAGCAGACGACACCCCTGAAGCCATCGGCCACACTCTCAGCGGAACAATCTCAGTATTTCAACTCGTTGACGTCACAGGGCACTAGTCCCGCAGCTGCGGCAGCGGCAACAGCTAGTGTGTATGGCACCCAAAACAATGCATCTTCGGCAGCGTATCCCGGCACATATGCCAATGTCTTTGCCTCGGCACCCGGCTCCACTGTGGGTACGCCCAACAGCAGCGAGCAGTCGCAGCAGCCGCAGGTGCGTAGAGCGCGCGTCAAGCTGCCGCCACCATCGAAGATACCCTCGACGGCTGTGGAGATGCCAGGCGACAATGCGCTGAACAACATTGGCTACTTGGATGTGCAGTTCGGAGCCATGGACTTTGGCACGGACGATAGCTTCGATTCGATGCCCGAGAAGTTCAATGCGGGCGTTGGCATCGATGGGCAGCAGCAACAGGATGACTACCAGACCAAGTCACAGCAGCAGCAGGCGGCGCTTTCCGCGCAAATGGTAAGTAGATGTCGTCCACAGTTTGTGGGCTATAGTTCGTTGAGATACGGACTCGAACACACATACATTCATGTAAATACAAATTCATATAATAATAATACACTCCAATTCCTATATCTGCACCTACTCCTACTCACCAAAAGCAGCTCAATCCCTTTATCCCACTGCTAGCTCTGTGTATTTGTGTGTTCGCTGTCAGACTGTGGCGATGGCTTAGCTCAGAACGAATGGTCAGTAGTGGACTCTCAGCCAGAGTCAGAGTCTCACAGCGAACAGACAAACACACAGACCGCTGAACTTCGCTAGTGACTTCCGCTACGAGTTGGTCGCTGTCTGCTCAGCTCAAAGTCAAAGTCTCGCGTAGATCAGACATCGAACACACTAAGTCGGCATGAAGTATTTGCGTCACAAAGCATAGATTTTGTAGGGTGCAGAGGGGTAAGGCGTGAAGTATTACTTCTCTACGTCTCTTGCCTACGAACCAATGCCTCACGAGGCAAATGCTTCATCGTGTAAATGCCGACTAACACTTCGATATTTTATCTAGGTTAGGTAGAGCCGGATGGGATCGTGTCCCTCACATAGACCTAAAAATAAAATTATGTTATTGAGTGATATCCTTGATACCACGTGCAGTGAGGCATACGTTGGGCTCCCTAGGTGCCTCATGCGCGACCTCATCAGCGCTGGGCATTCGCAGAGGATGTGTTGTAGTGTTTCTACCTTTCCCTGCGTTAAACACTTCCTACAGTCATCATTGACTGTTAGTCCCATTCTTTTCGCATGGATTCCTACCATGCAGTGCCCTGTTAATAGGCCTATTTTATCTAACATACTTTAATTTGATATTCTTTGATATTAATATTCTTACAACATCTTCAGTTACAGGGTGATGCTTTAAGTGCAGCTGGTTATGCGGCACGGGCAACGGTGCAGCAACAGAGCGGCAATGCGCTGGATCAACTGACCAAGAGCGATCCGTACGGCCAGGCAGGCAGTGGCAACAATGGTGCGACGCCTTATCAGAATGCGTATCAGAGCAGCGCAGCCAGCAAGGCGAACAGTGCCTACCAGACGTCCGCGTCCGTGCAGGGCTACAACAGCTCCAGCTATGCGAACGTTCAGTCCTCGGTGGCCAACAGCTATCAGCCCTCGAGCTATGGCAGCTATCAACCGAATGCGGTTAACTCCTATCAGCAGCAGCAGGCGGCAGCCGGAGTACAGAGTGCGGCGGGCAGCGGCGTTGCTGGCAGCGGTGCGGCGCAACAAAACATTCCGAGTGGCGGACAGAATAGCTCCAGGTGAGGGATGCACCCCATCCATGCTAACCTAATCAGATTTGGCTTGCGTTGGTTATTATTTATGCGTTTAACCCCCAACTAAGACTAATTCGCATATTAATGTGTTGAATAATTAATTAATGTTATTGTTATTTTTACCCGTTACGGTTCTTCTTCTTTAAAAACCAATTACACCCCTCGCACACACTAAAACTCACACACACACACACACACCACACACTCAATTGCCGCATTAACAGCGCAAATGCGAGCTCCGCCTATCTCACATCGGGATACTCGACACCACAAAGTGCTTACCAGTCCAGCCAGAGCGTCTATGGCAGCACTGGTCTATCCAACAGCAGCGGGTATGTAAGCTTTTATTATACTCCCCCACCCCACCCCCAACCATCATCTCCCTCCCCCTCCCCCTCCATTAGCATTCATCATCCACGCAACGTTGCCAAATTCCTAGAGGAATTGACCATTGCATGAATTTACAGTGGTGGGAGAGTAGAATGAGTAGATTAGTTATAGTGGCAGGCAGAAATGAGGAAGAGAAAGAGAGTGTTTAGTAGAGTGATGTTAACAGAGGAGAAGATGGGTAGAAATGAGGAAGAGAAAGAGAATGCTTAGTAGAGTGATGTTAACAGAGGAATGTTAGCCAACAGGCGCTGTTATTTAACAGAAAGACAATAAATGAGATCAGTTTACTAAGAATTGAGTTTGGGGGGTATTGAGGAAGAGAAGGATAATATGGAAAATCACTCACAGAATTAAACTGTTTAGTTAGCTGTTAGTTAACAGAAAGACAATTAATGTTAGACTAGTTAGATTAGCTTCAGTTCAGGCTAGGCTATACACTAGCTTCACTAACAAATCAACATTCGACCGTCACAAGTCACTTTACATTCGTTCACCCTGAAGGAAATCATTAAACATTTATATTATTTATATTCTGTAAAGGTTAAACTTATGAATGTTATGAATGAGAGTGTTGTTCAATCGATATAGCGAGTTTTTTCCATTTTTAAAAGATACAACTAGCTTCATTCGAGTCATCTCTATATTTGGAAATGAATTCAAACGATTCGATGCGCTTGTAAATTATAAAATAAATACTAAAATTAATGTTATTAAAGATTAATCGCTATTTAGTGTAATAGAAGATATAGCGCACAATTTAAATTATCAGAATATTTCTCATTGTAAACTAAATCTAAGATTAATCGATAAAAATCGCATAGTCGGCAAGCAATACTAAGTATTTCCAGGGTGAATAGTCACATTTATATAGAATGATGTCGAATGTGAGATACACTGCGCGTCATTAGATTAGCGCCCCCCTGAGCATGCTCGGGTAATGTCAAATATTACAAAAACTATTAAAGCTATAGCCATGAAATTATTATCGAACATATTTCCATTAATTTCCTTCAAAATAAGATAAGGTACTACACCATTAAATTTAGTATAATATTTTATTTAATTAAAAAGAAAAAATATACCAAAAAAATGAACTTAAACTTGCGTCATCAGATTAGCGCCCCCTGAGGTAATTTAATTCTTATCCCTTTATTTTATATTTGTAATATTTGACATTACCCGAGCATGCTCAGGGGGGCGCTAATCTAATGACGCGCAGTGTATATACATACATATGTAAGTAGGTCTGATGGGGGAAAGATTGCGAAAATGTGAATGTAGTGTATTAGTATCTGTATTCAAGAGAGACTGAAAGGCAGCAAATGCTATCATACAAATCAATATCAGTTCAGTTATAGTCAATTTCTGTATTTGCCATACCACACCACAGATGCACACATACATAATTACACACACACACATGCGTACACACACACACACATACATGTCACACACGTATGTTTATTTCCTACTGTTTCGTTTTGTTTATGCTCTTGTTCTTGTCCGCAACGCATTGCGCCAACAGGTTTGCTGGCAGCTCGAGCAACTCGTCCTCGCAGTATGGTAACTTTAGTGGTAGCGCCAAGCTCAAGGATGCAGCCACGGGCGGAGCATCAGCGCATTACGACAGGTGAGAGAGAGCGAACTCATTACATAGACAGTTGCAGTTGCAGTTGCTTCAGTGCTAACAGCTCTAATCGATTAACTAATACCCCCACCCCGTCTTGGAGCAGGTTGAAGTAATCTCGCTAACTGTATTCTCTTTTCTCGCAGTGTCTCCACTAGCAGCGGCGTCAGCAGCAGCAGCGCCAGCACTGGCAATGGTGCAGGCGGCGCGGTAAGCGGTGCGACAGGTGCTAATCAGACGGTCGTGTCCAACAGTGAGTCTGCTGAGATTCCTTCTCAATTGAATTGCTTGATTAATTGTCTTTATTGTTGCAGCTAACAATGTGAGTGGCAGCAGCTCGGCCAGTAGCGTGACGGCCGGTGGCAATGGGAATGGCAACAATGTGGCAGCGGTCAGCAGTCAGGGAGGCGGTGGCTCGATGGCGGGCGTAAGTAGCGGCGGCAGCGTTGTCGGTGTTGCCGGTGGCGGCAGTGCGTCCAGCGTGGGTAGCGTCGTTGGCGGTAACAATGTTGGCGGCTCTGTGGCAGCCGTTGTGGCAGCACAAACGGGCGCTGGCAGCGCGTCCTCAGTGCTCGCCTCGCTGACCAATAAGAACAGCAGTAACAACAGTGGCAACGTCGGCGGCGTCGGTGTCGGCGTCAGTGTCAGCGGCAATGGCAATGGCGCTACAACGGGCACTGGCGTCGGCGCTGGCGGCAACGGCAGCTCAACTGGTGGTGCTGGTAGTGGTAGTGGTGGCAGCGCCGGCAGCGGCAGCGGCGTGGTGCCCACCAACATCCAAATGGTTAGTCAATATATTCAGACTGGATTGCCATACTATCAGCAACCAGTTTATTCCTACGAGGAATTACAAATGATGCAACAGAGAGTGCCACATGTGGTGAGTTCATGGAGAAAAATCAAAATGCAAACAAAAACCAAAAATCCAAAATCAAAAATCAAACATACCAACAACAACAACAACCAACATACAACACATTTCAATCGATGCAATCCATTCGGCAAGAGAAGCTAACGCTATATTCCATTCACTTCACGCTCCAAAATTCCAAACTTGATCCATTCCACAGACGTTGCAGCTGTTGTTTCTCAGCTTTCATTTTCGCTCAGTGTACAAATTCAGTCCGACTGTCTGCTTGTTTGTCTGTCTGTCCCTCTGTCTCTGTCCAGTGTCCTGTATGTGCCTGTGTTGTGTGTGTGTGTCTGTCATCAATCAGTCAATCATATCATTTCAATCAATGAGAAACCACGTCAGCGTCTACCACTCCGCTTCCCGCTCCTCACCATGACAAACTATTACTAAAATACTAAAGAATCTGTTAAAATTTAAAAGAAATTCAATATTCAATTGGCATTTAAATATTTCTAAAGGCTCATTAACAAGTAAGAAGTAATTCAACTTCACCTGCTGCTCCGCTGCAGTAAGTGAGGTTTAACTATTTCCAAGCGCATCCTCTCCACTCCACGCTCATCATATCATTGTCATATTTATCGTTATCGCTATTCAAAATTCAACTAATTCTTACTAATTGTTTCATTTTGTTTGAGCAGCTCTTCTTTCATAACACATTCGCTGCAATTGCTGCGTTGATCAGCTAATGGTTACCTAATGGTTTTATTTTCGCCTTTGCAGCAAGGATATTATGATCTGAACTATCCGCCTACAAGCCTGGGCGCTGGCAGAGACAACCTTGGCTCTGTGGCGTACTCCACCATGACTGATGCCCGTTTCACGCGCACCGACAATAACTCCAGTCCTGTTAGTAATGTAAGTCACTAACCCAACACTCTAATCACTGCTATTAACTAACTAATATACTATTTCAGGTGTCGAGCACAATGTCCCAACAAGCTGGCTCCAGTGCGCCTATGCTGAATGTTCCTTATGCTTACTTCTACGGCGGCAACGTAATGCCCGGCGGTTTCCAGTATGGCACACCAGCCATATATCCGGTATGTTGACGGCATTAACATCTGTACTAACTGTAATAATAATTTGGAATCATTTATCTTTGGCAGCAACAAATACCAGCGGCAAATACAGCATCCGGCGGTCAGTTCCCCAAGCCCTCTTATAGCGCCGGCTACGGATCAACTAGTTACGATGCGCTCTCGCAGAGCACGCAGGATTATGGCAAGGGTGGCTACTCGTCCAGCGTGAATCAGCAGAGCAAAACGCAAACGGTTTCCAATCAGCCCCAGGCTGGCACTGGCTCCGATCTGACTTCATCGATGTATGGCAAGGGTCATGTGACGCTAAACAAGGTCAATGTGCGTATCAATCAATCACTCTCACTCTTATGTATTATGATGATTAACACTGTATTGTATCATTCCCCTCTCCAGTCGTATGAGAAGCAGAGTTTCCATTCGGGCACACCGCCACCGTTCAACATGGCCAACACACAGACAGCTGGCGGCACCTCGGCCCAGCCGTATGGCATGTATCTGCCGATGCCAGCGGGCGGACATCACAATATGATACATCAGCCCATACATCAGGTAGTGTACAATTCTGAGCATCAGCCGTTGCATATTTGTCCAGAACAGAACCTGCAGCATCAAGTTGCGTATGAGAGCGAGAATAATGCTGAGCAAATGTGGCAAGAGCAGCAGGATGCAGAGCAAACTAATCCTAGTGATAATAATAACAACAACAATAATCATAATAATAGCAACAACAAGAATAAATATCAGAGTTACAATAACAGCAATCATAATAACAGTAACAATAGGAATCACAATCATAATCCCAACCATAATCACAATCACAGTCATCGTCGTCGTCTCAATCATGGTTGGAACCGTATTCGCACTTACAACTATGATTCCTTTGACATACCAGAGAGCAATGCATCGTCGGAGCCCAATCAAGATAGTATCAGTTACGCGCAAGAAGAAGATATCAGTGACATTACATTCTTCGCCGAGTGACGACGAATTGAATGCATATTCTTTTAATAAACTCGAAATTAACAATAACTCACTCACAATTACACCCACTCACACACACATGCACTACTCAATATCAAAATTATTATTTCATTTTATTGTCCTTGAAATTTTGTAAAAAAAAATGTAAAGAAATGCATAAACTTTTTCTGTTGTTTTTACTAACCGAAATCTAAGCCGAATCAATTTTATTTAATATGCCCTGTACCAAAGGGGTCTGTTTAGTTTGTATCACTAACTCATCTAACACCACGCACCTTACACATTTCATCGACTAACCTCTTTGCTCTACAACTAGTTTAGTCTACAACTAGTTTAGTTTAGTTAGTAATTGCTTAGTGAGCTTCTGCCTTTTGGAAGTTGGAGTGGGTGAGGGGTATAAAAAATGCATGGAAAAAATTGTTCGATTGTGTTTGACTATTTTTTTTTTCTTTATAATTTCTTTTGATTTATTTTATGGGACAACAATTAGATGGACGGCAGGATTCATAGCTCATCCCGCCGGGTAAGTTGCCTTTTGTTGTTGTATCAAAGTGATTAAAAACCAAACCAAACCAGTTGATTGTTTACTATATACTCGTACTATATACTTGTTTTTGCTGGTAATATCTGATCTCTGTACATATCTAAAAACTGACACCTCATGCACGCCACACTCGCACATACTAAACGCAATCGTATACTGTATTAAACTTGGTATATTAACTAGCTTAACCGCATCATTCAGTGTCCAGTGGAGGGGTTCGGGTTCAACAGTTGATACCAACAGATTCTCATGCATATTCACGCTGCAGTGTTCATACGATAAAGGTATAGATGGATCGTCTATACAACAGAAAACATCTTGATGTGCTCTAACCCGCAAATCCATATACATATATATAAATATATCTGTATGTTTATGGCTGACATATATCTATATACAAATATCTATTAATTGATACTATACACAAGGAACATGTCTAACAGATTCCCCAATTCCCTTTGCAGGATTCGAACAGTGCCGGACAGCGTCAGCAGTCGAGCAGCCAGTCCAAGTCGTCTGGCAAACCCAGCTACCCGACCTCGTACTGGACCGGACAGAACTAGCTTCCGGAGAAGACCATTTGGAGGCCACTAAGCGGCGGCCGAGCAAGAGAATTTTATAGCCTTTGCACCACCACCAGCAGTAGCAGCAACAGCAACAGCAGCAGCAGCAACAACACCACCACAGCAGCAGCAGCAACACCCATTCACATTTATAATAATAACAGTAATAATAATAACGTACATAATAGTAACAGTCAGCAGAGGAGCACGTTGCCCATAACCAATACAACAACAACTGTCGTAACAACAACAACTAAAGCGCATACAACAACAACAACAGCAACAAATCAGTTATTAATGCTCGTTAAGGAGAAGCAGCAGCAGCAGCAGCAGCAGCAACCACAGCCACAGCCACAACACAATTCCGTTGATGAAGATGATAACGATAATAGCCAGAGTAATAGTAACAGTAACAGCAATGATAATGACCATGACCATGAGCATGATCAGGATCAGAATCAGGATTATCTATTATATGAAGATGATAGATCGTATTTTACTTAGTAAGCAAAACACATCATGTTTTTACTACGAAGCAACTCCTTACAGCTCGATTGATCCTAGGCAACCGATTGATTCTGTTTGCCACACAAACCAAGCATACCCCACACACACACCACATCATGGCACAACCAAAATAAACACACTCACACACACACACACACATCTGCATATACATACATAAACGTATACATAGAACTATACCAATACCATTTTTCACATTGCATACAAATAATTTACAAAGATAAACGATAACAATTATTAAATATTAAAGGCGTAAAACGATTTAACAGATTTATAAGCATAAGAGAAAAGAAAACAAATACAAATACAAATACAAAATGTAACGTGAATGAGCAGAAAACACACAACAACAAAACAAAAAACAAAAACAAGAATTAATTATTGTAATCGGTTTAAACTTATGTGTATTGTATAATTATAACCTTAATATTTAAATTAAATACAAGAAGAGAAGATAAAAGATACGATTAAATCCAAACAAATGCAAAACACGAGCGTAATTTATTTCAGCTTTAATTGAGAATTTCTACAGACTAAGAAATGAAATGCATTACTGGCTATGTAGTAGCTTATTGAAATCCGCATAGGCCGACTCCAGATCGAAGAGAAACTGTCGCACCTGTGCCTCGGTCAGCTCATCGGATGCCTGCATTTCATTGAGTGTGCCCAGCCACTTGTCCACCTTTTCCTTGGCATCGAAGTCCTCGGGAATCAACGACAGACGATTCATATTGTCGGCCAGGTCCTTGACATCTGGCTGCAGTGCATCCATTGTGTTGATCTGTAGACGCAGCTTGTCCATGATCGTGATGAACAGCGACACAATCTCAGCAATGCACTTCGATGTATTGCCCTTGTCATCCCGTATGGTAATCGGACGATCCTCACGTATGCGTTCCAGTGCAGCTGGGCAATCCAAGCGGAACTTCTTCACGAATGTGTCCACTGAGGGGAATTCGTCACACTGTACCTGCTTGAAGGCAATCTTGTATTGTACCAAATGCTTGGAGCACGCAGCCGTATATTCCTGCGGCGTAATGCAGTCACGGATGTACGCCTTCTCCAGCTGTTGTATTGTGTTTATAATCGCATACAAATCGGCCATATTATCGTATTTCTCACGCTCGCGAGCATTGCGAAACAGTTTCACCTCCTCGTACAGCTCGGGACTCTGTTCCTGCATGGCAAATGATCCTTTGTTTTCTTTTTCCAGTAATAAATAAAGGGCGAAAATTAGCTGAGAAGTATGACGAAGAGCGATAAACTGTAATCGAGCTATCGATTACGATTACTGATTGTGAGTACCTTTGGTATTTTATAAGTATTATTTTTCCTATTGTTATCGATTTAAGTCGACTGAGCGCGAAACTGATGGAATGTTTGAAACTTGCCTAAATAATACTGATTGGTAGCTATTTTTAATTAACTTTTCGCTTATCAATTACGCAAAACTATTGAAATCTTATCAAACACTTCCGTTAAATAATGTTGTTAAACAATAAAGATAAAGAAAAATTAATGAGATAAGCGACGCACTTAAGCTGGCCAATCCAATTGATTGGGCTAAATGCAGGTAACTCCATCTACACTTCGACAAGTATTTATTATCAGCATATCAGCGGCACGAATCAATAGTATGAAGTGCCGTAAACGCTGCAGTGGCTTTCGCAAATGTACAAATCTCAAATGTGAATTAGTTTGTTTATAACCAGCAATCGAAATATACGTGTTAAACCGTGAATTCCGTGTTTTGAACCCACACAAAGTACATTCCGATGACAGCCGTGGGCAAAGAGATTCCAAATGTAAGTAATATTGTAGATCAGTTACAAATATATTACATTATATGCTACAAATACGTATATAGTCTATAGTAACTAAGCAAGCGACATAACTGTCTTCACGTTATATCAAAATATACATATACGAGTATAAACCTGCATGGGACACGCTTAATAATCATCATTTGCAAAAGACGCAGAGTATAAGTACATACAAATACAAATACAAGAATAAATAATATTGTACTCGGATTACAATTAGAATTTTAAAAGGGCACGGCCTGCTCGACCAACTTGTAGCCTTGACCGGAATAACTATAGCTCTTTGGTGGATACAACACAAAGAGTCCTAATTGCAGCATGGACAGCAGGCAGCCCAGAAAATTGGGTATCTGAAATGGAAAAAGCAAGCAATAAACTTATTAGAAACGGGTAGAAATTGCAAATGATGGGAACTGTGGCACCTGTATAAATGAATCCGATATTAATATGCCATAGATTAGCCACTGAAGGCTAACAAAAAACGATGTGGCAATCAGAGGCAGAGGCAAACTCTCCGAGTTCTTTACTCGTATCACATGCACCAGCGACGTGAGGGGCGCAGCAAAAAAGCAAACGGTGACAATGCAGCAGACAATACCTGGAATAGTAATTAATATTATTACCATTAGCACTGAGTACGATGATTACGGGTACTCACCTGTAATTTCTATCATTTTTTGGCGGTCGTCTTGCATGTTGTTGGTGAAAACAATAACGCCAATGAGTATGGCCAGAACGATAGCGAACTGCTTGACATAGGCACGTTTGTTGACCGTGAATACGTAGTAGACGAGCGTATAGATGAGAAAGAGTGTCGAACCAATTATATTGACCATAATGACGCTCTGTTCGTTGGTTAAGACCCCGTAGCGTAGCCAGAAACTGCAGCTGTATAAACATGTGTAAAAAAGTTCAGCTATCATCTCATATCTTGTCTACGTCGACATTTTGGGTTTTTGTACTCACGATAAGAAGCCACATATGAATGGCACGCCCGAAGAGTCGCCAGTGCTCTTCTTCTGTACGTATTTTCTGCATATTACCCTGCAAATCCATTGAAAATATCCATAATTGTTATTAACAATTGAAACATGAAATATATATTCGGTTCTCTGTACTTACGCTCCCGATAAAAACTGAAAAACAGTGCTAATTACCGCTGTTGTGGGTAATATCGAGTCAATGGCCGGCGCCATGGTGCCACAAATGTATTTTTAAGTCTACTTTCGATTATAATAATGAATAAAAATAATAATAATACTATTTAGGCTGGGGCAGCAAACACCGCTTCAACGTCAACAAAAAAAACAGCTGACACTAAACTAGAGTTGCCACTGCTGTTGCTACAGGCTGTAGTTATCGATTAAATCGATTTATCGATTGTGCGCGCGGAAGCTTTCGATAAGCTTTTGCAGCGTGGTAATTTGCCGTTGATGTTGTTTTTGTTTTTGCAAGCAAAAGCTTTCGCCTGAAAGTAAGCACTTTTACCGCTGCCCAGTGTTGCCGTTTTAGCAGTTTTCCTGACAGATCTGTCAGGTTTTTAACGGCTTCAGCAGGAAAAAATTGAAAACAGCAGCTATCAGGAAATCTGTCAGGTTTTTGTTAATCCCATCATTTATTTTGTCAGTTTTTTGAACTGGTTCAAATGGTTAAAGTATGCTTCAAATTGTCATCAAATTTAGTAGTGGGATTCCTGAAACTGCTTTTGATTTGATTTTGATTTGATTTGATTATGACCATTAGCTGTTCGCAGCTGCTCCATACAACATTTTGTGGGTGTGCACATAAAGTACGGAAATGACGGTCACACTAAATGTTTTAGCATAATCAGCTCCGAAGCTGATTTTGATTTTGATTATCTTGCTGTGAGACCGTTCACCCTTGTGTGACCGTTTACTACATAGAAAACTAGTGACAACACTTGGTGTTTATTTCAGCTAATTGAAAATAGAATACTTTGTAAGCATTCTGCAATTTTATAAAAAATTACTGAATTACTGAATCTTGAAGTGGACGGAGCCACTGTTTGGCAAGGCTGCCAGATGTTCTAAAAATCAGAAGCAAATCAAAATCAAATCAGTGCGGCAAAACAGGTCATTCCGTCAACTGATTTTGATTTTCTACGACGGCAAGATGCCTGTTGCCATAATTATCAGATACCGGAAAAGAATCTAAAATTGATTAAATCAAACGAATCCTATGATTCAGAAAATATCGATGAAAATGAAAAATTTATTGACAATATAATTAAAGACTTAGATTGTAATGAGTAATAAATTATCTTCATAAAATGAACGAAAACATTTTTGTCATGTTTTCTATCACTTTTTGGAAAATTTTAGCAGTTTTCTGTCATTTATTTGGGAACAATCTGTCAGTTTTTTGCGCGCAGCTGTTGGCAACACTGCCGCTGCCACAATGTTACCAACAAAGTTTTATTATTAGTCGCTCGCAGGTGTTGAACGGCGCCGCTAGCTTGGCGGAGTTTTTGTATTCTATATTTATACTAACAACAAAGCAATTTGGTTTTACAAATTGCGTTTTTGTTGAAAATTACCGGCACGTGTTCGAAATTATTTTGGCAAATTATGTTTTTAAGTTGTTATACAACACTAACAAGAAAACCTGAAGTGACGCCGGCATTTAGTGATACAAACACAATTACAGTGCATTGTTAAAACGCGCACGTAGATATGAATGTATAATTGTTAACCATAAAAAAGTACTTAGTTCAACGCAAATATGTCGAACGTTAATTACGCTGAGTCGGAACGTTTAAACCCGCAAAGTAAAGTTGAAATTGTGCCTCAACAAACGGACACAAACCAGGTGAGCAGAAGACCAAATATCTCTACTACTGCCTCTCTGCACTCTCTTTCTCTTAGCTCACTCCAGGCTCCCGTCTCTTAGCTTCGACTAAGCCTTGGTGTGAACTTGATATCTACTCTGTTTACAGTTTAAGATCGTTGACCCAAACTACTCAGTTTCATTTTTCAATCACTGCACTTTTTGCCTGTTCCTCTTTGCACTCACTTTCGCTATTTTGATTTCACGCATATGGGCAAGGTAATGAAGCAAAGTATTATTGCAATTAGTTTAAATTTAGAGGTTATAATCTATTTTTACTTGGCTTACTAATAACAGTCGTAGTACGCATTTACATGCAGTTGTATTTACTAGTTTGCATAAATTACGTACTAATGCAGAATGCATGTCAATAGTGCGCTAGAAAAGTATTTGGATATAGGTCGTTTATTTTTATAATTTAAAATAAATTAATATCAATGAGTAAATAAATTTTAAACCGTTCTCCCTGTTTTGTTTGTGTCACATACATACATTACTGTTGCCAATGTGTTTGTTTGCCCCATTACTTTTGTAAGGCAGTGTGCCATATTTTATTTACATACAATACTAGGTCTGGAAACCTTGTGTGGATCTACATAGTCTAAAGCTCTTTTAGCTTTTTATCTCTGACACTGAACACATATTTAGACACGCAATGTTTATGTATGTGTATATATGTAGATGCACATACGCGTATACATACTTATGTATGTGAGTACAATGTACGTACATAAAATGTGCGGCGAATTTGTTATTTGTATACATTCATTATCAGCTAAGTTTACTGCGGGCATTTGTTATCATAAATGGCGCCATAAATGAACGAATTTACAAAATTCAAGTGCATTGAAGTAACGGCACTTTTAGACTGGTACCAGCTTACATAGAATTCCCAGAAAAGAAAAGAAAAGTATGCCCATATTTGAGCTTTATGTATAAGAAATGATCTGTTTCGGTCAAAAACTGTATTCAATAGTTGGATGCAATGGGCAGACCTACCTCAAAAGCTAATTGCTATAAAACTACTGCTAGTCTGACTGTAGATCGTTTTCGTGTTTTCCCATAGAAAATTTTCAAAATCTAATTTCACCCAAAAGAGTGTATACTTTGAGCCACTGTGCACTGGCTGAATCGAATCTAATGAGTAAAAACTGTGTCATAAAAGCTAAGTGCTAAAAAACTCCTGATAGTCTGCCTTTAGACCGTTTTCGTATTTTTCCCATAGAAAACTTTCAAAATCTAATTTCACCCAAAAAACTGTATACTTTGCGCCAGTGTGCACTGGCTGAATCGAATCTAATGAGTAAAAACTGTGTCACTGTTAAAAATATATACGAAAAGTTATAATTGAGTTTGCCAAAAATAAATCATGCGAATCGTCGTTTAATTAGTGACAATTACTTGAAAATGGAAATAAATAAATCTAAACGAAGTGAAATAAATCAAAAAGACATGTGATAAGCCTCCCCTGTCAAATGGCGCACAATAGCTTAATTAAATTATTAAATTTATTTGTTTACTTTTTTAAACTTACTATTTTATTGCACAGCTTTCTTTTTCTATATATTTATTTGAATTTTACTTGATGTTTATAAATGACTATCCCTCTTCTAATATTTTGGATATCCATTCCCTAGAAGCTACCATGGAGCAAACTACTCTTGCTGGTCGCCTTTGCCACAACCATTGGAGCTGCCGTATCCACGGGCTATTGCATAGGTGTCATCAATGCTCCAGCATCGGTAATTTCATTTTACTTGCCTCAGCTTTAGATAGTGATTAATCTCTTGACTTTTCCAGATTATGAAAATTTGGTGTACGCAAACGGTGCTAGAGAAATATGGCAGCGAATTGAGCGAGAACGGATTGGAAATACTCTGGTCTTCGATTGTTTCGATATTCCTGGTTGGCGGCGCCATTGGATCATTGGGTGGCGCTGGATTGGCTAACAAATTCGGCAGGTACGTTGCTCTAGATAAGGTCGTAATCCTCCTGATGACTGGCATATACACATAGCTTATCTGGGTGCTCTAATGAAATTAATTTAACGTTCGCTGATAACCGAAATCCGATAGAAAGAATTATTTCCATAGGTCAGCTGGTCGAAGTGCAAAAAAATGAAATTAAAATTCTATTTCTGGGACAATAAATTAAAGAAGTGGCACGGGTAGGTTTACCAAGAGTACTTCAGACTAATCTAAATCTAAATTAAAGTTATCTACACAGAAATGTAGGAATTCAGATTAAATGTAATAAATCAGCTAGTATTTATTTTACAGAAACAGACTGAATCTTCAGAATAGTTGTAAAATGTATAATAGGTATTAACTTATTACTATTAATCCTACTTCTTAATTACAGAAAACTATGTCTGTTTATCTGCGCCGTATTATTTGCCATTGGCGCGCTGCTCTTCTTCTTCTGTCGCGCTGCAAAATCCGTGGAGATGCTGCTACTGGGGCGTCTGATAGTGGGTCTGGCATCTGGACTGGTCACTGCCACACAGCCTATGTACCTGGCCGAGATTGCGCCGCCCTCACAGCGAGGAACTCTGGGTGTCTTCTGCGGCGTGGGCGTCACTGGAGGCGTGGTTGTGGGACAAGTGTTCAGCTTGGCTCAAATTTTTGGCACTGCTGACCGCTGGCATTATGCATTGAGTTTCTATATAGTGCCCCTGATCATATGCTACTTGCCATATTATCTGTTTCCGGAGAGTCCAAAGTTCCTCTATGTGATAAAGAATAATGCGGAAGCGGCACGTCGTGTGTTGCAGCGACTGCGTGGCAAGAATGCTGACCATATAATCGAACAGGAGATAGCTGAAATGGAGGCAGAGTCCAAGGCTGATATACAGAGTAGCAGTTTTGGGGATGTGCTGCGGGATCCACGCTTCATCATGCCACTCTTCATTGTCTGCTGTTTCCAGGGTGGCCAACAGTTGTCCGGCATTAATGCCGTAAGTATTTATAATTGAACTAAATTAAACTATAACTATATTGACTTTATTAAACTTTGAAATGCCTTGCAGATCTTTTACTACTCGGTGTCCATATTTACATCCGCCGGATTTTCCGAGGCGAATGCACAGTGGGCTAATTTGGGCACTGGCTGCTTGAATCTATCAATTTCTTTGCTTGGTCCACTACTGATGGCCACATGTAGTCGTCGCACTTTGATGATGTTCTCCAGCACAGGCTGCGCTGTATTCCTCTTCAGCCTGGCCTTTGTGCTGTACTATATTGTAAGAGTTGGGAGAGAAAATAAACTATGCTTTACATTAATCTTCTGTAATCTTTTAGGAGTCGGTTAGCTGGTTTGCCTGGGCCTGCATTGTTTGCATCATGGGTTATATATTCTTCTATCAATTCGGTCTGGGACCCATTCCCTACTTTATTGGCTCAGGTATGTGAAGTGAATACAGCTGTTACGTATTTGTTAACCATTTTGAACTCGTCTCTTACAGAACTATTTGAGGTGGCGCCACGCCCAGTGGCCATGTCGATGGGCAGCCTGTCGTCATGGGCATGCAATTTCATAATTGGCATGGCCTTCCCTAGCCTACAGCGGGCATGGGGTGCCTTTGTTTTCCTACCGTTCTCGATTACCTGTGTGCTGCTCTTTCTGTTAACGAAATTCTATCTACCGGAAACGCTTGGCCGAGATCCAAGCGAAGTGGCACCACTTGTCTCGAAGGGCTTCCGCTCCAAGATTAAATAATTTGAAACTGCAGGGAATTAGTTTTAAGTCTAATTTGCTACGGGTACTTAGCGAAACTAATATAAGCTTAAGATAATTGTTGTAATAATTGTAAGAAAGACTATTGTTTAAGTGCCTTCCGTGACAATAAGTGTCGGCTTTATGTGCTCAAAAAACAAATTTTTTAAACTAACTTTTAGTGTAATAATGTAACTAATATGTCGTTAAGATGATTGTTGTAATAATCGTGAAAAAGCTGTAGTATAAGTGCCTTTGATGACATTTAGAGTCGGCTTCAAGTGCTCAAAAAACAACTGTTTTTGCTAACTGCAAAAAGAAACACCCTGTATAAACGTCAAACATGTTGAGAGTGTTTTCTTATCGCTGTGCAAGTTAATGTCAATTGCCTTGGCATAGACTGTAGTTACTTTTCCTAATTACATTTATACTGATACATTGCTTATCATAAATTTAATGTATACTATTAAGAGGCAATTAATAATCTATTATAATTGAACTCATAGTGTAAATAATTAGTAAATAAAACTTAAATAATTTAAAAAACTTGGGGAGTATTTTTTCCCACGTCTCCAGTGCTGCTGCCTCTGATAAGACACTGTCAATATTTGAAAGAACACGTATTTTTGATAACTTTGACATTGCTCCAACTTGGCCAAATTCTTATGACTATAAACAACACTTGACAACTTCCCAATTAGTACTGGGAGTAAAAGGTGTGTAGCATTCAATTCCATTTATTTGCAAAATTACAAATGAGTCAGGCCAACTGGCACAGTTTTTGTTGAGCATCGGTAGACAAAGCAGCTAAAAATTATAGTTCCGGAATATGGCTGTTACAATGGTGATTACCGGTTACTTACAATAGATAGATACGTAGTACATAAATATATTCTCATTGAAATCCAAAAGGTGCAAGCATTTAATAAATATTAATAGTTATAATTATAATAGGTATATTTTCAGCCTTAAATCCAAAATAAATTGCTTAAAAAACTCTCTTTTATGGTTGTCTTCGACTTCAATCATAGTGTGATGAATCTGAAGACGAAGACAAAGTTAAAGAAGAAAAAAATCAAGCAAAAGCACACTTATTATTAATTCGTACCAGACTGTGCATAGCACTAACATAGTGTTGACAATTTAGCTATATTCTGGCTATTTTACAGTTCTCAGTTTAGCTTTTTTGACTATGTTTCATAGCCTGCTCAGCTCTAATTGTTTATGAAGATGAAGACAAGCAGACTCACTCATGTTTCTTGTTATTGTTGTTTACTTTTCGATTTCACCAATATTTGACTATAGCAAATTTCGGTTTCCATATGTAGGCTCATTTGGACTGAGGGACTGGTCTATGTTTGTAGCATCAGCTATGGCTCTTAATGTCTGTGGCTTGAATCTTTCGATTTGCATCATTTAAATTGTGATTTTCTCCATTTTCTGCAGCACATTAACGATGGTGGGGATGGCTGGACCTGGCTATTGATGCTGATATGCTTGACCACCACCTTGGGCAGCACTGTGCCCGTGGGTTACTTCTTTGGTGTGCTCAATGCACCCGCTGAGTTCATCAAGAGCTGGTGCCATGAGATACTGGACAGTGAATATGATACGGAAAGCAATCAGGGCGATCTGAATCTGTTGTGGACATGGATTGTGTCCATCTATCTGATCGGTGGCATTATTGGATCCACTTTTGCCGCTTTGGTTAGCAACAAATACGGACGGTGAGTATACTCACAATGTTAATAATCACTCCAATCTGCTTGCCAATCCTTCTCACTTTTTTTTTGCCTTCTATAGCCGTGGCTCCTTGGTGATCAGCAGCATCATTCTGCTTATCTCTGGCCTACTTCTGACCTGGTGTCGTGCTGCCAAATCGCTGGAGATGCTGATGACAGCGCGTTTCTTTGGCGGCATTGCCTCGGCGCTTATCTTTACAGCGCAGCCTATGTACCTGCTGGAACTGGCTCCAACACGGCTAAGCGGCAGCGTTGGGGTCTTCACCTGCATCGGAGTGACCGCTGGCATTCTGCTGTCACAGATTATCAGCATGCCGCAGGTGTTGGGCGACGAGGCACACTGGCAATACGCCTTGAGCTGCTATGCGCTGCTGGTGCTCATCTGCCTGTTTCCGCTGCTCTGCTTTCCAGAGAGTCCGCGCTGGTTGTATCTAATTAAGGGCGATGTGAATCGCAGCGCCCTGGCACTGCGTCAGGTGCGTGGCAAGCAGAGCGATGTCCAGCTGGAACTTAGTGAATTGGAGGCCACGCTGCAGAACTGTGGCAAGGCGAACAGCTTGTGCCAAGTGTTGCGTGATAAGGAGCTATGGTTGCCACTGCTGCTGGTCTGTGCCTTCCAAGCGTCGCAGCAGTTGAGTGGCATTAATGCGGTAGGTTGAGCTGGTTCTTTGAGGAATTATGTTTATTACAATATTTTTATTTCTACTGTCAGATCTTCTTCTACTCACTCAACATTCTCACCGAGGCAGGCTTCTCCTCTAGCTCTGCCACTTGGCTGAATCTAGGCATCGGCAGTTTCAATCTCTGCTGCTCCCTGCTGGGTCCACTCTTGCTGCGCAAATTTGCGCGTCGTCCACTCCTAATCCTCTCCTGCGGCATTTGCGCTATCTCACTGACCGGCATGTCCTTTACGCTTTACTACATGCTCAGCACGGACAGCTCCGCTCTCAACTATATGAGCATCCTATTCATACTCATCTTTATACTAGGTTTCCAGCTGGGTCTTGGGCCCATTGCCTACTTTATTGGCTCCGGTTTGTGTGCTGTCTATGGTACATAATCATGTCGTTAACCAATTTCATTTACAGAGCTGCTGGAGGATGCACCACGTCCAGTGGCCATGTCCATGGGCAGCTTGTTCTCTTGGACTGGCAACTTTCTGATTGGCTTGTGCTTTCCACTCTTGCAGAGCGTGTGTAGCTCATTTGCCTTTATGCCCTGTGCTTGTGTGTGTGTGTTCTGTCTGCTCCTAACATGGCGGTATCTACCAGAGACTCGAGGACGTGAGCCCAGGGATGTGAAGCCACTGATGAGTCAAGGACTGCGCTCGAAGATTCATTGAATATGCAGTAGTCATGTACACGGTTGCTACTCGAAAACGCTCCAAAAAGGAACCAATTTCCTTACAAAAAAAGAACCAATTTATATTTATGCGAAAATTCTGCCATATATTCATTTATTAAATCAATAAAATCTAATATACGTATATAATTTTAATTGTTGCTTAAACTAAAAGCTTAAATGGATTTAAAAATGATTTATTTATTATATAATCAATTCAAATAAAAACAAATATTTCGCTAACAGCGAAAACAAACACCACTTTTAGCACCATTGGTGGCCACCGTGTTAGTGCATTTATTATAAAATAATTATGTATAAAATATTTGTTTTATTACATTAGTTTCCCACATACCCTGTAAAAATTGACAATTTTGTCGTCGTAGTAACGTTTGGTTTTTCGGATCTTTGTTTTATTTATTTCTGTTTGGGATGGACGAGCCAAAGGAGGGCTGGAGCTTTTACCTGTTCGCAATTTGCTTTGAGGTAACCATTGGAGCTGCTGTACCCATTGGCTATGCCCTCAGTTCCATCAATGAGCCTGCCCAGGTGAGAATAATTATTGGATAAATGAACTTATTGACATATCCATAGGAAATCCATCTAGTACATCAAGTTGTGGGCTCAAGTGTCGGCGAGTTCCCGTTACTCCGCGCATCTTAACGACTCCCAGTTGACATGGCTCTGGTCGATCATAGTGTCCATATTCTTGGTATGCATTATGTTAGTCTATGTCTATTATCTATTGCAGTATTTGCTTTGCAGATTGGTGGAATTCTGGGCTCTCTTTGTGCCTCGGTGCTCAATGATCGGCTGGGACGACGTGGTACACTCCAGATGGTCGGCATTGTCTATAGCATTGCGAGCATCATGCTTATGTTTTGCCGTTATGCCAACTCGCTGGAGATGATACTACTGGGTCGATTCCTGTGTGGTGTGGCCGCCGCCTGGGTGTTCACCACACAGTCCATGTATCTGGTAGAGCTGATGCCGCCTGAGATAAGTCGCACCGTGGGAGTCTTCACCGTTATTGGCCTCACTGGAGGCATTGTTATTGGGCAAGTCTTTAGCTTTAACAGTTTCTGGGGCAACGAAGCCCATTGGCAATGGGCTCTGTCCGGATTTATCATATTTGTTATCATTGGCCTGACACCATTATGCTTATTCCCCGAGAGTCCACGCTACCTCATATCCAAGGGCAAAAAGGAAAAGACCAAGGCTGCGTTGCTGAAACTCCGCAAGAATAAAGAGAACGTTGAAAAGGAGCTGGCGAGAATGGAAGCCGAATCCCAAGTGGCAGGCGAGACAGTGGGCATAAAAGCCGTATTCAAGGATAAAAAACTACGTTTGCCACTGTTTATAGTCTGTGTGTTTCACGTGGTGCAACAAGGCAGCAGCGTTAATGCGGTACGATGGGAAATTTAGCTGGGGATAATACATACATACATATATCAAAATATTCATCGTTATTATTATTATTATTTTACAGTGATATTTTTACAATTAATTTACAATTTACAATTACAATACAATTAACATGAATTTAAAAATGTTTCGGAATGGCGATATTTTTTTATATTTACATTTTAATTAAAAAAAAAAAACAACTATAAATATCTTTAATTTAAACTGGAATTTAAGCGCTCTTCTTTCCCAGATCTTTTATTACTCTGTGGAGATATTCATGCAAGCTGGATTCTCTCCTTCAGAGGCTTCGTGGTTAACCTTTGGCACTGGAGTACTCAATTTTGTCTCAGCTGTGGTGGCTGGCTGTCTGGTGCCCAGATTTAATCGACGGCTTATGATGTCAATTTCATGTTTATGCACAGGAATCTTCTTAATTCTGATCGTTGTTGCACTGCAATATATGGTTAGCAATTGAGAAATATCTTTTTTTAAAATATAATTAAATCATTTTCTAATAGGCATTACAGTGGATGGCGTATTTCTGCATTGTTTGCGTATTCCTATTTATTATCTTCTTTCAAATGGGACTGGCACCGATACCATTTTTTATTGGCTTGGGTTAGTAGAGTTCACATTTGTGTATGACTTTAACCTATCTTTAGACATTATAGAGATCTTGATGGTGCCTCCTCGTGCTGTGGTCATGGCAATGGGAAGCCTTTGCAATTGGCTGGGTAATTTCATTGTTGGCTTGACATTCCCATCGGTGAACAAGGCTATCGGTTCTTTTGCATTTCTTATCGGCGCCATCATATGTATTTTTGGGCTTGTAATTACGTATATATATTTACCGGAGACTAGAAAACTTAAACCCGAGGAGGTTGCTCCTTTGATGGCAGATGGATTTAAATCTAAAGTCAAATAAATGTTTGTGTAATGAAATTTGTTGGAATACAATAAACTTTTCGTGTGGAAGGCATATCCTTGCCACACGTATTTAAATAGTTTATAATGTCTGGCAGCACTGTTTGACACTTTCTGGCATCACATTAGTGCGCCAATTCCAGCATCACAGTTAAAACGTCAATATTAGCATTTGTATTCGCTTTCTGTAAATATATGTAGGTATAGTGTCGCCATGGATCGCAGAATGTGGCTTGAGCTCTTCTTGAAGTTTGTGTCTGAAATCTTTCGTTTTCGTTGCGATTTTCTCCATGTTCTGCAGTACATTAATGATGTTGGTGAATGCTGCATCTACACCGCTGAGCTCATCAAGAGCTGGTGTCATGAGATACTGGACAGCAATTCTGATACGGTAAGCAATCAGGTGATCTGAATCACACACCATATATTGGTTTAATATACCCTGTAAAACTTGACAATTCTGTCGACGTAGTAGTGTTTGATTTTTCCGTAGATCTTTGTTTATCTAATTTCTAAAATTGATGGACGAGCCAAAGGAAGGCTGGAGCATTTACCTGTTCGCCATTTGCTTTGAGGTTACTATTGGAGCTGCTGTACCCATTGGCTATTGCCTCTGTTCCATCAATGAGCCTGCCCAGGTGAGAGTAGCTATTAAATCTATGAATCTATGGAGTTATTGACATATCCATGCTAAATTCATCTAGTACATCAAGTTGTGGGCCCTCGCGTCGGCGAGTTCCCGTTACTCCGCGCATCTTAACGACTCCCAGTTGACATGGCTCTGGTCGATCATAGTGTCCATATTCTTGGTATGCATTATGTTAGTCTATGTCTATTATCTATTGCAGTATTTGCTTTGCAGATTGGTGGTATTCTGGGTTCTCTGTGTGCCTCGGTACTCAATGATCGGCTGGGACGACGTGGTACACTCCAGATGGTCGGCATCGTCTTTAGCGTTGCGAGCATCCTGCTTTTGTTATGCCGCTATGTCAACTCGCTGGAGATGCTTCTACTTGGTCGATTCCTGTGTGGTGTGGCTTCCTCCTGGGTGTTCACCACACACCCCATGTATCTGGTGGAGGTGGTTCCGCTTGAGCTAAGCCGCACCGTAGGTGTCTTCACTGTTATTGGTATCACTGGAGGTATTGTTATTGGGCAGATCTTCAGCTTTAACAGTTTCTGGGGCAACGAGGCCCATTGGCAATGGGCTCTATCCGGATTTATCATATTTGTTATAGTTGGCCTGACACCATTATGCCTATTCCCCGAGAGTCCACGCTACCTCATATCCAAGGGCAAAAGGGAAAAGACCAAGGCTGCGTTGCTGAAGCTGCGCAAGAATGAAGATGGCGTTGACAAGGAACTAGCGAGAATGGAAGCCGCATCCCAAGTGGCTGGCGAGACAATGGGCATAAAAGCCGTATTCAAGGATAAAAAACTACGTTTGCCACTGTTTATAGTCTGTGCGTTTCACGTGGTGCAACAAGGCTCCGGCTGCAATGCGGTACGATAAGAAATTTAACTAGGGATGTTGATAATACATACATATATAGAAATATCCTTATCATCGGTATGCATAATTATCGTTTTGTCGATGATAATGATATTTTTGAGCTAATATAATTTTAAAGTAAAGAACAGTCGATGCAAGATATATTTTTTTGTTTGATAAATATTTTAATATATTTTTTAATATATTTTAATAATTTTAAAAAACATCTTAAACATCCCTTATTTAAGCTGGATTTATTAATCTTCTATTGCTCATCCTTTGCAGATATTTTATTACTCTGTGGAGATTTTCATGCAAGCTGGATACTCGCAATCAGAGGCTTCGTGGTTAAGCTTTGGCACTGGAGTACTCAATTTTGTCTCAGCTGTGGTCGCTGGCTGTCTAGTGCCCAGATTTAGTCGGCGACTTATGATGGCACTTTCATGCTTGGGCACAGGAATCTTTATAATTCTGCTGGCTATTGGATTACACTATATGGTTGGCAATTGATACACATTCATTTTAAGAACATAATTAAATCATTTTCTAATAGACAACAATGCAGTGGATGGCGTATTTGTGTATTGTCTGCCTCTTCCTGTTTATAATCTTCTTTCAAATGGGACTGGCGCCGATACCATTTTTTATTGGCCTAGGTTTGTAGCTTTCACATTTGTGTATGACTTTATCCTATCTGTAGACATTATAGAGCTCCTGATGGTGCCTCCTCGTGCTGTGATCATGGCAATGGGAGGTCTTTGCAATTGGCTGGTCAATTTCATTGTTGGCTTAACATTTCCATCGGTGAACAAGGCTATCGGCTCTCTTTCATTTTTTATATGCGCTGTCATGTGTATATTTGGGCTGGTAGTGACGTATATATTCTTACCGGAGACAAGAAAACTTACACCCGAGGAGGTTGCTCCTTTGATGGCAAATGGATTTAAATCTAAATTGAAATAATTGATTGTGTAATGAAATTTGTTGGAGTACAATAAACTTTTCGTATGGAAGGGCATACCCTGCCGCTCATATTTAGTTAGTTCGTCCGGTAGGGATCACGTCCCACACATAGACCTATTGGTCCTTTGTGACACCGGTTGTGAAATAGCCCTCGTGTTGGGTCTACGATTGGAGACCCGCTGCCTTGTAGAAACTTATTATCTTCCTTAGCGGTAGCCCCGCCACCTCCTTAATTGAGGTGAACGTTGGTTTCCCTAGGTAACTCATGCGGGATCTGGTTAGTGCCCGCTCATATTTAAATAGTTTATAATTTCTGGCAGCACTGTTGGACACTCTCTCGCATGGACGGTCTCTCTCTCCTTGTGGTGGGCATCTCATTTGATGATCTGATCAGTGAGCCAATTTCGACGTCACAGGTGAAGCGTCAAGATTAGCATTTGTATTCGCTTTCTATAAATATATAGTGCCGCCAGTGTGTAGCAGAACGTTGCGGCGATCGTATCTTCCCAATTGGAGACCGGATCGTGGTCATTCTCCAAATGCGGCAGAATCGGAATTGAGATCGGCATCGGCCCAGTGAAGTGGAATTAAGTAATGTGCGTTTAAAAATAAAATTCCGAATAGAATTGTGCTGCAGGTGCCAAAACGTATGAAATGAAATCAATAAGGCAAAAACTAGAGCAACGCACACAATACACTCATGTGCACATAATGTGTTTTTGCATTGAATCATTGATAAAATAACATGCCAACTAAATGTGTGTAATACATATATACATACTTATACATATGTAGTTTAAAATAGATGTGCATGGAAAATCAGCTGCTGAGCAACAAAACAAAATAGAAAAGAGTTCAAATAAAATCGAACCTAGCCGAATCGAAACGAAGTGAAATGAATTGAGCGCAAAGCGGAACGCAACAATGCAATGACGATGACGCTGTTGTGACGTCACGGCTGGCGCCCGCGTCGCGTACGGCATCTGGCAAAAGGAATAACACAAAGCAGCAATAACAAAAACACACACACACACGTACACACACATGTATGAGAGCAACAACAAATACCATCAATAAACATATCGTGCGGCCATCGATCGTAATTAGTTATCGATTGTAGGCAATTAAAAAGTGTGTGGCACTGAGAAATATAACGGTTAATATTAGTGAGGCGTGGGTGTTATATACACGTGGACGTATGTATTTTGTCAGTTTTTATGGAAACTCAATATTGCCGGTCAATGCATGAAAATTAGTTTTTTTCTGCGCTTCACATCAATTTCGGTTTGTCAGTCTGTCAAACGAAATGAAAAACATTTGTTAGCCAAGTACAAATGTACGGTACATGTATGTATGTTTGTATGTATGTACATTTTTTTTACATGTATAGTACAAATGTACAGTACATGTATGTACATATGTACATAGGAAAATTGTGTGCGCTGTAATTTATTATTATCCATGTCATTTTGCTTGCACACACACACACACACACACACATACATTCATATATACATACATACATACATACAGTCTTCGCAGATTTGTGGCTTTAAGCCGTACGATTTTCGCCGTGTTTTCATTTGCATTCAAACATTCTGTATTTCGCTTTTGAGCATTTCCTTCCCGCGTGCTGCTGCTGTTTGGCACTTAACATTCTATGCCTGTCTATAATAATACTTATAATATTATGTATTAGTATTTCGCTTCTATTAGTATATTTCTTATTGACGTGGGTAATTATGGGCAGAAATTAATTATGCAAGTGTTTAATTTTCCCGCTTGGCCTGAGGGATTTCAGTTTGACCAGCAGCATAAAAAACAAACAAAAAAAGAAAGGAAAGCTACAGTCGAACGCAAAGCTACAGTCGGACGCAACTGACAGTAGGAGACCCTGTACTTTGGTTTGCCCTGGGCGTCGATAACAGCAGCAGCATATATGAACATACTCACATACACATACACATTCACTTATACATACACACATTCACTTATACATACAAATATACGCGCAAATACAAACAATATCCAATACTCATACAGACATTCATACTCACAATCAAAAATCACGCATACGCCCTAGTGGCCGCATACACTGTGGATTCCCCCTCCCTCTGCCAAATGTCCAGTACCGAAAATTGTTTGTCCAATATCTGTTACACACAAATGTCATTTGCACAAACTTAATAGACCGTTTTGTACTTTTTTAAAGTACAGGGTCTAAAAAACACATGTGCTCCCTAATTTTCTCAGGGGAGAGGTGGTTCTTTTGGCCGTAAACAATCTTAACTTTTATGAGGGTATTTAAATTTTTAAGTAAACGCCAAGTCGTTAGCCCGTGCAAAAAGTGAAAGAGCACTCGGAAAAAACTACATACAGTGAAGACTCAATCGGGAGACCCCCATTTTAAGAAGACTTCACTCCGCTTTTGCTAGCAGCCCCCTTCAGCAGGGGAAGGTTGGTCTGCGTTAAGTGTCTGCTTTGTCGAGTTTCCACCGTACATATGTGCATATGTATGTGTATGTATGTATGTACAGAGATGTATGACTGTACAGCATTAACACAAATCATTTAGTTTGCGTTTTTTTCGTGCATCCCTTTGCTTTTTGATCTTTTATTTAGTGTTATGGCTTCGCCTTAATCAGTGGCATTAAGCAATCAGCCAGCGTTTAAATTTCCGCTCTTTTTTACCAGATTTTTCTTCTATTAAAAAGTTGTTTGTGTTTTTTGATGTTAAAGTCAATTAGCTTTATTTGTTTAGAATAATTGGAAAATGCTGCAAATGTATTTAAAAAGCTTTGTGTATCTCTGGTTTTAAAGTTTCGTAAAAAGTTCAAATATTTTAAATAGTTTTAAAACACTTGGGGTTGTATTACGCTGCTATTAGTACTGCATACATAGTGCTTTATTTGCCTGCCAAATACTACACAGTGAAAAATGGTTGGTTTAATTTATACACCAAAAGATTGAATACTAAATTCTAATTGGAATTGTTCCATAAGTATACCCAATTGGAGTTAAATCTAAACTAAATACATACCCATAGTTTTTCATAGTTATTGAGGCTCTCCTATGATTTTAATTAATCTAGGCTAAAAGTGTTATCAGCATTAATTATATTATATAAATTACATTTCATTGATTTACACAAAATTGACACACATTTTTTTCTGGCAAGTTTTAATAGTATTTTTATACATTTGCCGCCCACATTTCAATCAACTCATTAATGTTTTTTGCCTCGTAATTCAGCTGTGGTATTTCTTCGTTTTGTTTTTATACAAATTGTTTTTGCTTTAGTTTGTTTTTAATTAGCTCTGTATGTTTTCGTTTTGTAAATAACGCCGGCATCAATTGCAAATTGAACTTAATTTATGGGCTGGCACAATTGCGCCCCCTGCTCCGCCCACGCTCTGCCCCCTCTGCATAGAAAGTACTTTGTTATACATGTTATGGTGGTAGTCCAGTGTCTGCGGTTTCAGGCAAATCTATAAATTGGATGGGGCTTATGAATTAAGAATACTGTGATCGCTCGTTGCCAAAACAAGAGCAGGAAAATGGGCGAAGAAAAAACTCGAGTAAAAGCCACAAATTAGACAAATGACTGTTGCCTGTTGTAGAAGTTTATAAAAATAAGCTACAACATATTTCACACCCACTAAATGAAATAGAAAAAAGAAACACTTGGCAGCCAGCGCCACAGACAATATCGTATCGTTATGGTTTAGAGGAAGTCTCCAATTTGATGCCTGTTGAGGCACCGCATTATTTCTAGAAACTAGGCGACAAGTGTCATCATCAGCAGAGAAATCCCAAATGCCACCCACTGATGCGGCACCAGCAGCAGCGCGTCTCTAATCATCCCATGGTCAGCCAGCGAGACGTTCCACAGACCCCAAAAGACACACCGAGAGCGAGTTGGCAAACGAAATGAAATAATTCATAATCGTGTAGTTTCATTTCATTATTAAACAACACAAATCCATTCCATTGATGCTCTAGCTCTGGTGTGAAATGAATTTCTAAATTAATTTGTTCGAAAATATCATAAAAATGTCAGGCAGAGCGCAGCACTCGCAATATTATAATTCATAATAAAAATGAGTTATGTCCTTCTGTGAGAATATGCAATAAAAATGTGAATAAAAACGGCCAGATATTGTTATAACATTCCACAATGTAGAAGAGTTCAGGTGGAAAGCTTGCGAGTCTGAGGTGTATATCTCTTCTTTTTATTAATAATTTTAAATGAAATATACAGCATAGATTAGTGACATTATAAAGTAAACTTAAACTTACCTATAAACTGAGTTAGTTACAATCTAATTTACCTATAGCACAACAAATATGCTCCTCAAGCTATTCTAGTTGCCGTAATAAATAAAAGTATTTCGAAACACTCAAACCGTTCTCAATCAACAGTTTCGCATAAACAACGCTGCAATATAAATAAATACAATATAAATAAGAGTAGAACCCAAACATTTGTTTATCTGGGCGCCAAGAACTTCCTGTGCTTCGACAGAATAAAAGTATATGTTTATATTAATTTGGAGTATTTCTATGTTGTCTGTATCATTGCAGTAGTTTCATCTAAGTAGAGCATCTCAAGGCAATCAACTAGATGAGCAGACCAAGAAATTTAAAGCATGTTCAGCATAGATCCGGGACAGACGTTCTTCGATTGCCATCGTACACAACGAGCTGCTAATCGACCCGTTGATGTGGATGTGACTGTGGCTGTGGATGTCGATGGCAAGTCATGTCTTCGCGTCGCAGCTCGTTTCGACGCAGAGAGAAGCCGGCATTCGAGCGGTTCAAGGATCATTGCCGTGACTTTACGGCGTTTATGTTCAGCAATGTGGGCATCATTCTGTTAGTGACATTCTATACCATTGGCGGTGCCTTCATATTTCAGGCTATTGAAATTTTCGAATACGAAAAACTTAAGACAGCCAAACCAAGTCTTTTAATCGAGCGTAATTTTAGCGGAGACTGTCTGACACGCATCTGGGAGTTGACGGCAGAGAACATAAGTTTCTTCGATAGACAGGCCTATAGAAGACGGTAAGTCCAAGTACATTCCATTCAACATTTATCTCATATAGTGTTTGTCTCTCCAATCCTACAGCGTAAACGAAGTGCTGCTGGATTATCAGAGGGCTGTGGTTAAGAAACAGCTACTGGGACCCGATGTGGATCATCAGTGGAGCTTCTCTGGCGCATTTCTCTACTCTCTCACGGTTATTACCACCATTGGCTATGGCAACATAACGCCCACGTCGGACTGGGGCAAATTGGTGACCATTCTGTATGCCATCATTGGCATGCCGCTCTTTCTGCTCTACCTTTCCAATATAGGCGATGTGCTGGCCAAGTCCTTCAAGTGGATATACTCTAAGGTCTGTCTCTGCCGTATCTGCCCCGGCGTGGCCAAGCGACGCATAATACGCGAACGGCGAAAGCTGCGACAGCTGGCAAAAGCAGTAAGTAGTGCTTGATGTTAATAATTGGAGTTTAATTAAACTGATTCCCCATCTTCCCTTCTAGTTGCAGCTGCATAATATGGAAAGCGCTCGCGGCAGCAGCAGCACCAGTTATTCAAGCAACAGTAACAGTAGCAGCAGCAACAGCAGTAGCAGTGACTACACCAAGAGTTCCCTACAAACTTCCAGCGCCTTGGATGTGCCCTTTAGTGATTCCGATTCAGATATTGAGCGTGAAATACGCGGCAGCACGGATGAGATTACAGTTCCTCTAACGGTCTGTGTCTTCGTGATGGTCAGGTGAATAGGGAATACACTAATCTAACTAGTAAATCCATTCTCATTTCTGAATACTCCTCAGTTATATACTATCTGGAGCTATACTCTTTGGCCGCTGGGAAGATTGGAATTACCTGGACGGCAGTTACTTCTGTTTCATATCGTTGAGCAGTATTGGGTTTGGCGACTTGGTGCCAGGTGATCGTGTGGTAAGTACACCTTTCTATGTGATGCATATTTACTAATAATATCGTATCAATTGCACAGATAACCGCCGATAAAGACAAGGTCGAGTTGAGCTTCATTTTATGTGCTGTTTATCTGCTGCTGGGCATGGCATTGATTGCCATGTGTTTCAATTTAATGCAGGTCAGTTTTGTTTGATATATTTATAGAATTATTTCAATGAGATCTAAATTCCGTCTTTCTTTATTCAGGAGCAAGTTATACATAATATGCGCGCTATAAAACGCGGATTCAAGGCCTGCTTCCGCTGTCGCAGTTCATAGTCAAGGAGAGATTGTTAAATCTTACATACATAGATACTCTAGCTATAATTATTATCATAGTAACTATGTTTATATGTACTCGTAATTAGTTTATAAGGTAGCAAGAATGTGTTCCTTTCGGGTTTTGTTAAATCAGTCCCTAGTCCTTAAGTTAGGCTAGTCTTCAATTCTAGTCCATATCATTTAAAAACAGAAAGTAGATATCTAATTAACGCTGCCCGTTGGCCATTCCTCCAATTTTGTATTCGTTTAAAACGTGTTAAACCAAATAATAATTGTTTCAATAATGGAGAAATGTTTTAGGCTATTATTTAAATACACTATTCCCAACTGTAATTTTATACTTAAAATTATATTTTGTTAACTACACTGTATTCAAGGTACTACAACTACTTTTGCTCTTAATAGTTAAGTTCTGTTTCTCCAGCCTCTTTTGCCTGGCAATCAACGCCTTAGCTTGTCCATCCATCTGCAAGGGTTCCGTTTTAGACAACGGCGCGTAGTTCGGTAACGTATCCGAATATTTATCTACGCATGCTTCTTGAAATTGTAGTTTTAAAACATTTGATATATGGCCATGAGCTGGCTTGGTCAAGTGATCAAAGGCGGTATCCTTAAGTGCCTCGTACTCCATCCGGGTTTTGCCTGTGACCTGCTTGCGTCGAATTTTCAATTTTGTCACAGGTTTTGACGCGACCTTGTGCAGATCTTTAGGACCCAGCGATTTTTTTGTATCCATTATCAATTTACGTTGACGCACCTCCAGTTTAATATCTGGATTAGGTGGCTTAGTAGATGATATTTTTATTGACTTCTTCTTCTTAGGCAACGGGGACCAGGATATCGGCGGTCTGTGTTGATTCGTTTCGTTAGCAGTGCGTCGTGCATATGTTCGAACTGGCGGTGCTTTATGCATACTATTGCACTTGGGAAGGGATCGTAAGGGGCTATGCCTTAACGAAATATTCGTAGAATGTTGTTGAAATGAAGGAGGATTTGAATGTGAAGGTGACTTCGCACTACGAACACTACTGGCCAGGTTAAACACTGGCGCAGGTCTACAACGTGCCAACTCCGGCGTCGGCAGTGGCCCGTTCTCCTGTTCGGCCATAGCACCCAGTCTTTCTGACGATGGTGTGCTTCTGGCTAATGGTTCCGAAATGTTATTCCTTTGGGGAGTGCTGAGGCCAGCTAAGAGCCGAACAGTTCCCAGCTTTGAGGGCGGCAGTATAAGTTGTTCTGTTCGTGCATTGTCAGCGGCAGCGTGGCAGCATCGATGGCTAGGTATAATGTTTTGAAAGGTTATCCGACCCTTGACAATTTGTGGCATAAACAGTTCACTCTCAAATCCAGGACAATCGACAAGTACAATATGATTTCCAGATAACAGTTTAATTTTGAAATTTAAGTTTGTGGGTGACGCTTGGTTCGGCATCTTTGAGACTCCGTTGCTAATTTCGTAATGAGTCGGTTTACGCAACAGGGAGTGTGTTGTCCAGTTGTAAAAGTCTAAAAACAAAATAATCCGGCTCAGTGCTAAAATTAATCAATTTTCTGCAGTCCAGTGTAGATATATTTAAATTTGAATTTTGTAATGAATTGTTATTGTATTTTCGTTGACGATGTGATTTTTTCGATAATCGCATGCCTTTCGATGTTTTCATGAGGGCGATAAGTTATCGATACACCTTTCAAACGCTGTCTCTAGTGGTGCAACTCAACTATCGCGGACTATTCAAACAATTGAAAAATAATAATTTGCGTAAGTACATGTACGTGCAGTTTATAATTGACAATGTACATTTTGTCAAATTACCCTTAAATATTACTAACTGTGGTTAATATGAGAAAAAAAACAACCGCCATAAAAGACAAGCATCAGACAGATATGACACCTTGATGTCTTCCGTTATATGTCTATCGAAATAAGCACAACAAAGCGCAAACGTCCATCCCTAGTTCACAAAGTGCGACAAAGAGAGCAAAAAAATACAGGAACAGATGACTTTTAAAGTGCAATAAAAAGTAATTTGCAATCTACAATACAAAATAAAATATAGCTAACAAGGTACGCTCGAAGGTAGTGCATACGTGGCAAATGTTTTAATGAATTTTTCTTTTAAATTATAACACTGACAAAGCCAAAGAAAGTTGAGCAATTAACTAAGCATAGTAAAATGATGACTACAAATTTGACATTTAAATTATGGCGTATCGCATAAAACGCAGTAAATAATTCTCTGCCAATTTTTAATGGCATTTCGGTGCGAGTGATGTGTGTAGTGCATAATGACTCATTAGTTGCAGAAAAACACTGTCGTATGAAAATGTAAAACCGAATGGAAAGGTGGCAATGACGCGATACATTGCCTCCCAACCCCCTTCCTGACACTACATAATACATGCACACACGCACACACCCCTTGTCCATGACAAACAATGCAAGAAAAAAAGCCAAAAACAAAACCAATTATCTTAGTTATTTTAAAATCCATTTGTACATTTACCTATTGATAAAGCACGTCAAACGGTATTAGCCAAGTCTTGTGAGTCGGTCATTAAGGCAAAGGTTTTATGTGGTGAAGCAACCGCAAAAAAAAGTTCGCATTGCAACCTTATAAAGTGGCAAAAAGTGTGTCATGCCACAGAGCTAAGCATATCTGCAGAGAATGTGAATTATTTCTTTAATTACTATTTATTTTAATTGCAATTTAGCATTAATCTTAATAATTTCTGGCTGTTTGTCTTATAACACTGAAATTACTCTATGGAAAAATACTAAGCTGAGGCCAAAAGTAAATTTGAATAATAATGCTGTCAACAACATGATATCATCATAATAGTATTACAATAATCATTTTCTACTCTCATACTAAGCGAGCAAATATGAATATATTTTGATAACGACGTTTCATAACTTCTATTCTCTTATTGTTATTACTTAAATATTTGACCGAGGCGACCTATTAAGATAAATCTCTGTGTGTCTAGACTAAAGCTGCACACTCCAAGGGAGCACATGTGCGGGCCCTCATAATAATTCAATTGATTGAGCTAGTAAGAACTTTTCTTTATTAAAAAATTGACCAAGTCTAAAATAAATTACTACATTAATCAAATACTTACATTTATGTATTATATTTATGCATATTTCTTTACAATTTTCATAGAGCTCTAAAAGAAATTGTTTAATAAAGTTAATTAGTCTAGGGAGTATAATAATGTAAATAATAGTATAATATATATTTCCAGTTCATCGCATAGCTAAAGTAACCGCCTCTGTTAAGGTATACAAATATAAATCAAATTTATTATGTATGTATTCGTGCTGCTGCCAGCTGGTTGCTTATCAGCTTTTATCTACACAGTTGGAGTATCACACGTTCTGCCTTGAAATAAGTTTCTATTTGTTAGATTTGCAGTAATTAGATTGCATTTCTCTTTTTCGACTTTTTTGCAGTGAATCACTTTTGAATTCGGTGTAGTGGATACTTGGAAAATGGATATTACAGTGCATGATAATGGTTACCAGAACAACTCGTATTGTTTGCCGTCGACTAATCGGACCACGATATTCACCAGCGCCTACAATGGCATACCAGAGACTCTCATACTGAATACGATCTTTTGGGTATTGCTTATACTACTCTTTACGACCCTACGTCATCGGGCGAGCGATTACCGTCTGGCATTGGTGAATCCGAATGGTAATAAGAAGCGTTGGACTGAGATCTTTTACTCGCGGGCACCAAGCGTGATCGAACCCCAACCGGGCACATCCACTCAACCTACGCCACGACCAAGCGTTGAGTCGCACACATCACAGGGAGCGGACTCCACGCCACTGTCCCCCATACAAACTGAACCAGGCATATTCAGTTGGGTCAAGGTCACGTTTAAGCTGCGCAAGGAGACAATTCTGCTGCATTCTGGGCCGGATGCGGTGCACTATCTGTCGTTTCAGCAGCATTTAATGTCCGTCATGGTCATTGTTACCATAATCTCGTTGGCCATAATATTGCCCATAAATTTCTTGAATGGACCCGAGGAAAATCCCTACGATGTGAACACATTTGCACGTACCACCATGGCCAACCTGTCACCGGACTCACCATGGCTGTGGGTGCACACAATCATCACCATACTGTACATACCGCTGGTGGTGCTTATAATGCGTCGCTCCTCGGGTCGCAATGCTTTCAAAAAGGCAGCAACGCGTACCATTATGATATCCAATATCTCTTTGAGGTGAGTCAGTCGATGATTAGTTTGAGCTGAAATTCGATAAAGGGTTACTCTATCTTCTAGCGATCGCAACAAGACCGTCATTCGCAACTATATGCAGGAATTGTTCCCGGATGTGACCATTGAGAGTGTGAGCATAGCCTATAATATTTCACGTCTCTTCGTGCGAAATGCAGAGTACGATAGGGCGCATGAGGCGCGCGTTTACTGCGAACATCACCGGGATCGGGATACGCTCATGGCCAAGCCCGACCTGTGCTCGTGCAAGAAGGAGAACGCATTTGAGTATTATCAGCGGGAGGAGCGTAAATTGTCCGGGGATGTGGCTCGCTTGCGGGCATCCACAATGAATGAACCACTTGATATTGCCTTCCTTACTGTGTCCACGGTGCAGGAAGCTCAGAATATTGTAACCCACTTTACGCCTGGCACATATAGACAATGGCAAATCATGTTTGCTCCGTCGCCGGATGACATCTTCTGGGAGAATCTAAATGTGAGCAAGAGCCACTGGTATTTGAAGTTCTTCTGCGTCAACGTGGTTCTCTTCATTGTCCTCTTCTTCCTGACCACACCAGCGATGGTGGTCAATTTGCTGAATAGTCGACCATGGCTCAAAGACACGGAGAATAAAATCTCACCGCTCGTCTCGGAATTCTTGCCCACGCTGATGCTGTGGACGCTGTCAGCGCTGATGCCAGTGATTGTATCCATATCAGACAAGTGGATGGGCCATTATACCCGTTCGAAACAGAACTATTCGATAATGACCAAGTGCTTTAGCTACTTGTTGTTGATGATTCTTATATTGCCCTCATTGGGCCTCACCTCGGCTCAGGCACTGCTGGAATGGGGCTTGACCAATGAGACTGGACGTTGGCAGTGCATTTTCTTACCGGACCGTGGCTCATTCTATGTGAACTATATCATCACTGCGGCTTTTATTGGTACCTCTCTGGAGCTGTTGCGTTTCCCCGAGTTGATTGTCTACATTTGGGCATTGCTGAAGGCAAACTCCAAGGCGGAGACACCGTATATACGGAAATCTATATTGATTGAGTTCCCCTTTGGCATACATTACGCCTGGACAACGCTCGTCTTTACCATATCGATTGTGTATAGTGTGTTCTGTCCGCTGATAATGCCCTTCGCCATGATATACATTTGCCTTAAGCACATGGTGGATCGCCATAATCTGTACTTTGCCTATGGACCGTCAAACATGATATCACGCAAGGGTGGCAAGATTCACTCCACGGCTGTCACAATGACCAAGTTCTCCGTGCTGATTCTAGTACTGGTTATGGCCATGATATGCTATTTCCGCGGCGATGACGGCATGGCACGTTTTCTAATATTAATCATAACCTTGGCCATCACCGTGACCTTGTTTATCTTCATGTCGCCTATTAAACGCTGTGCGGCCACGCGACGTCCAAGCATTGTAGAAATTGCTGGGCCCGCACCTGCCTATATACCCGACGTACTTCGCACGCGTACGGAAAGCAGCGTGAAGCCGTCAGTAGCCGGATTCGGTGGCTATGGAGCGGACAACAACTCTGATTACGACAGCTCCCAGTACAGTGTCAATAGCGTAGAGGCGTAAGCCGCAAAGAGACCCATCTTCCCTTTGGCAACAACATGACTCTCTATAAGCAATCAAAGAGTTTACATTTACATATTTTTATATAAGATTTATGATAAGCCGCTGATAACTTTCCAAGTGCTGATCAAGTGCTATATCGAAGAGAAGGCTTCGTCTACAATGGGAAAATGTGATACCAATTAAGCCTCGATTTTTCATTGCGAAAGAAAACGTCTGTGCATGCGATTCCCCTCTGATTTTGTATATAGTATATTCATGTCCTAATTTACTAGTATTTTACCAACTTAATTGTAATGTTAAATTGTAAATATGAAAACCTATATTCTGTATGGCAATTTGAGTAAAATGCGTTAGTGTATTTACTAAACGTGGCTATCAATTTGAAACTGATCAGAAATTTACACACAGTGCAATTTATATGTATACAAGTAATTATTTTTATTTATCGAAAAAAACCATAAATAAAAACGATTTAGTTAGATGCTTAACTTCGTTTTACATGCTGAAATTATTACAATTACTAGGTTTTATTATTTATTTAAGTATTCTATTAATATTAGCCTGCAAGTGTTTCTTCTTCTATTGTATTTCCAAGAGAGAGAAAAGTATCATCATCACCACAAACATCAATAAAATAAAAACCCATAACTAAAATACAAAATCCATTTCTTGCAAATTACTCATTCAGTAGTACTGACGATCTCGAAACATAGGTACTTTTTCATTTAATCTCTTAACTTAAAAACAAAACCAAATTGCAGCAGCGAGATAGAAAACTCCTTGTGGAAAAGTGGATCCCGCGTAACAACTACAACTGTAGTATGTAGTTGCAATTGATATTCGCCGTCGCATACAGATACCAGATTGAATTTGTTTATTTTGGATGTATGGTATGGTTTTTTTTTTGTTTAAAGAATTATATTCGTTTTGTGTGTAGTTGGCAAAAACATTGAAGAATCTTCCACTCTGTGCACTTATGCCACATAGTTGTATTGGTTTTGATTATCCTTATCTCGCTCCATGTAGTCGCGATCGATCAGCGACTCGATGCGCTTTTTCAGATCAGCAGGCTGAAAAGAACGAATATGAATCATAAACTTGACGGCCCGTACGAAATTATATATAGTATATACTGTACCTTAACGGGGAACGTTAGCTGGTTGAACAACTCGGTGATGAGCAAATTGTGGCTTAGTGTTTTACGCATTTTCATAATACGCACAATGGCAGCATCGATTTGATACTGACGATCCTGAAAGACACGCTCCTCGGTTGCCTTCTGCTCCTCGTTCTGAAAAATACATAACAAGTTAATACACACGAACAGTTACACTAAACTCCAGCTCTCACAGTCTCCTTCATTTGTATCTGATTGATCTTTATGCGGAACAATTTGTTTGTGAAATCGGCATTAAAGTCAAACTGATCGCCATCCTCGATGTCGCGTCCCTTAGGAGTTTTAGTGATAACACGAGCACGCCCGCAGGCCAAGGATTGCAGTGTGCGTCGAAGTTCTCCATCCTCAATGCTGGTGGCGGCCAATATCTCATCGTAGTTCATTGTGGGCTTATCGTTGAAGAGCAGGAGCACCAGAGCTTGAAACAGCGACACCAACAACTCTTTGGAACCCTGCAATAAACAGATTTTAATATTCAATTCTATAGGTGTTTGACAATCTCTATATTACTGAATCGAACTGTGAGCGCAAGACGCAATTGCCTAACGTTGGCTGCCATTGAAGCTTCCGTCCGCTGTGCTTCTCCAAATAGAACTTGTTGAATATCTGCTGCGGATTGATAAACTGTGGCGGCATTGTGACTTCACATGGTGCGTAAGTGGGCCAATAACCCATGGTCAATATGCTGACGGTTAAATCCAGATTGGTAACATCACGATCATTACTAAGCGTATGCCCGCGAAAAGCCAAATTAATATCACGGCTCAGTTCCATATCCTTAAACATGCCCTCCAGCTTCGAGGTGAACCCGCCGCCGCACTCCTGTTTCAATTTCGAGAGCATGCTCTTCTCCGAGTCCACAGAGGCTGATTTGCCCACAAGCAAACGTTTTGCCAAATCCTAAACAATAAATAGTGAATAAATTACCATCATTTAAAAAGTAAATATTGTGATTGGTATACTTTTTTATAGAATGCTTCAAAGACATCCTTGCCGTGTATGAATCGAAACAGAACCATTATCTTATCCAATGTCTTCTCTAGTTCCTCATCGGTGGTGCCCTTGTTGCCCGAGCGCAATTTCATGTCCACATATTTAGCTAAAGGTAGATACAATTAGATATGTATAGATATTAGTTGAACGAGGTCACACACCAATTAATTCAGCCGGTTTGTTAGCGCGCTGATTGATAAAGAATTCGAAGGCCTCACGCAACGAATTCGTGAATTTCTCATTGTGCTCGAAACAATTGCGTACAATCACATCCATTTTATCCTTGAAATCGAGCAGATCTTGAACCATACTCTTATCTTTCTCAGGATCTATAACAATGGTGCGTCCCTTTTTCTGCAAATCAAATGAATGAAATTAGCAAACGAGTTGATGGATTGATTCATTGATTGCCATACCTTGATATAACCATTGAAATTGCCACAGAGCTCGGAAGTGCCGTTTTTAACACGACTCAGCAGGCAATACAAGAGTGTTAGATCATTCAGTCTGTTATCCTCTAGCAATGAGTCGAGACCCTTTTGCAGAATTGTTGTCAGGTGTTCTGCAAGTAGCTCCTTTTCCACATTGTAGATCAGAGGGTGTCTGCAAAGTACAGTACCAGCCAGTTATAGTTGCCCAATAATAAATAAATTATATACTTACTTTGTGCTGGAGTCCAGATAATGCAAAAGACGCTCGTTTTCCTCAGCGAGCCGTTTGCCCACATGTTGTAAGTACTCAGGCACCTCCAGTTCCTGCATTTTGCGTTGACTTTCAGCCTTATACATTTGATTGGTAGCATCCAGGAACTTCTCCTCGAACGCACTGCTATAGATCTGCAAATCACACAGCATACGCACGAGGCTCTTCAGCAACCCACGATCCACTGTTGAGCCCTGGCGCTCCTTTTCGATCAGTGTTAAGAGGCCGTCAACAGTGCGTTTCTGTACCACGCAATTCTGTGCAAAATGGATCCGAAACAGATCTAGGCCCATGTCCCATATCGAGTGTATGGATGAATTCTGTAGAACGTACGTCCGATCCATGTAAAGGAATATGCTACGTATCATGATCATTTGCTGGCAGAAAGATAGCCACCAATTGTTGATTTTTTCCAAAAGAACCTAATGAAATGAAGTATATTAATAAACCATTGGTTTCATGCATATATATTGTCACACCAGTTTATCCATGCTGCCGCCGGTGAGCTCCTTCAGTTTGATATTACGTTTAACGTGCTGCTCAGTCAGCTCTTTGAGTTTGGCATAGAGTTGCGCATCCATTTTATGACTACACATATTTACAACGGCCTGGTACAGCTCCTCCAGTGAATATTTTATGGGCTTGGACAGTTGAATGGCGATAACGGCCTCCTCGAGCTTCACATAGGTGTCCTCAGAATAGTTATCGGGCAGTGTGGGTTTAGCTTTTGTGGAAAAGGAAATCCGCTGTTATCGGTTGTGCTGTTATCGTTATCGCTTACTTACCCTTGAAGTTTTTAATAACAATCTTCTTGACATCGCCCGGCTTGGTATTATGTATGGCGCCCATGCGATTTAGAAGATTTGAGGTAGTTGATGCAGCACGTATATCAGGGCCATGATGCGAGCCAAGTTTGGAAAAGTTTGGCAAACGTTCGCCATTTGTGGACGCTGCTGAATTCATATTTTGGGCGGCGAAGGCGCTCCGGCCTTGATTTGTCGTTGTCGCTATAGCGCTACTTGTGTCACCTTTTTTCAGACAGGATGCAATATTCTCGGTGTCGTGCAGTTCAGACGTGTCGAGAGGCTTATATTTCTTTGCAGCACTCATTGCTTGGAATGAGTGTGTGTGATGTCCAATACGCTGGAGCTGTTATTGCTCACGGCGCTGGCGGTGCAACTGCGACTACCGATGACTATTGATGCCTTGCAAATTGGTCTTGCCTTCCCTACTGTGTTAACTATTGGCTCAAATGCTATATATCAAGCGGCCAATGACAAATTTAGACAATTTTCTTTCTGTATTAAATTAACCCTGTGCTGGGGCTAAACAAATCCGACGATATCGATATGTGAAATACCTTTCGCTATTTTTGCACACTTCTTTCAGCGACCATAAGCATCAAGTAGTTAGTTCAGGCGAAAGGCACTTGCTTTTTGTTTGTAGTCCAAGTTACGGGGCGTGTGCTCCAAAATTACATCGGTGGATATGAATGACACAATATACGCGTTAAATATTTATTTGCACAGCAGAACTTAGTTTTACATTGGGATTAATGACAGCTATCGATAACACATATGTCGGCGTGCCACCACAGTCTATTATAATTTTGGCGATAGTTATGGCGACGTCGTACAACAAGCGTTGCATGCTTGATTTGTATGACGAGTTTGTGTTACACCATTTTATTTGCAACCCGGTTTGATTTAAACTTCAAACGAAAGATTTTAATTTTTGGTAAAAACACAACCTTACATGTATATATGTATATTTAATAAGCGTTGAGTTTTTTCTTTTATTTGTCTTAGATATAATATCAAATATGTTTTGTAATATAATATTAAGGTTTTTGCTACATAAATACTGAAACGTGTATACAAAATATAAAAGGGTGGTGTGTACATTTGAAAAAAATATAATAATTGTATCTACAGTTTACATATATAATGATGATGTGTGGTGGTATACAACAAAGTCAAACAATTCCAGAATTCTCTAGTTGCTCTCTTGCCAACGCTTTGGAATTGGATATTAGATATACATACATATATAATGTGTGCTTAATTGGTAACAACTTCTAGGTACAGTGGGTTGAAAGGTTTACTTATGTTAGCATTATTATATGGTTTTCTGTAATAGCAATTGAATTTCGTGTTTGTTTTTGTTTTTGTTCTAGTTACGTTTACGTTTGCAATTGGAGTTAAGCTTTAAACGGAGTAAATTTTTTATTAACGTTGTTTCATAAACTTTCATTTAAATCCTTCAACAGTATTACATATGTATTTGTGTACGATTTGAGTTTATGTAAAGTAAGAAGCCAGACCAGGTCGGCTATACTATATGTATATTGTTAGTACATACTAATGTATGTGTATATAAATGTATATGGCAGCGTATTGTTAAGCATATATCAATACATAATTTCATCTATTCAGATTCCGTTTATATGAATGATGTGTTTTTATTAGATTTACATACAGCATTAGAGAGTAACGTTTTGAGGACAGCGTGATGTCTTAGCTAGCACAAGTTAAGATACATATGTATGTAGTTAATGTTATATGTACGATTGGTAGTTATCGCTAGCAAGTATAGCCTATAACACATTTGCAGGACATATTCAGTTGTAAAAGCAATTCAAAGCGGCGCCTACTTATAGTATATGCTTTAAAAAGGATGTATGTAATAATAGTAATCATATTGTAAGTTTAAAAAGAACATAATAGATACGTTTTGTTTTTGTTTACATATTGTGTGTGTTGTTTGTATAAAAGAATAGTTTCTCGCTCAAAACATTTGTGTCTTTCTTTGTTTAATAAATAGTACACATATTTGTATGTTTGTGATTAAAAACGTGCAATAAATAAAGACACGCTGTAATGGTTACCTATAACCATACACACTTTAAATCCCACACAGAGAGATCGACAGACAGATATAGAGAGTATGCCACTTAATCGGGCAGCATATGCACGAAACTAACGGGAAACATTCCACGCCTCGCCGGATGACCCTCAATAATGCCCTCCATCCAATTTTCGTCGTCTGTACGCTCATTCAGCACAATCAAAATTTCACCCTCCTTGAATTCCAGCTCGTCATCGTTATCCGCAACGCAATCATACAGAGCTCTGCAGCGCCTTTGTCCATTCTGTATATAAATGCCACAATAAATTAGAATTATGAGAACATTCATTAATTACTCTGTACTCACGAAATGTAATTTGCCACCGGAACCAGCAACACTTGTATTTTTACTGCCCTGGTTGTTATCGGGCGATGAATTCAATCTATCGTTATCGCTCGACGATACATTTGACTCGGCTGAATGATCCAAACCACCGCCTGAGGAGTCCATATCCGTGTGCCAGGACTCATAGTCAGTAAAATTACCGGACTGATTGATGAGCTGGGAAGAAATGAGGAGAATTAGTATATATACTTTAAAGGATGACATAGTATTTCTAGAGTTAGTGCAACAAATAGAGAAAGATACAAACAACATTCTTTGAGTTCTGAGTTTGAGATTGGTTTTAGAGTATTTTTTGTTGAGTTTGAATATGCGCGCATGGAGGAGTTAGAAGAGCTCTTTGTGAGAAATGCATACGGCACATTTAGTAGAAGACAGATTAGAGTAAGAATATCATATTAAAAAGAAAAGAACAAAACAACAACAAGAACGGCAAAAGTTTTGTGAATTTTGTATTGAATTTGTTTGGTATTGGTTTATGGTTTGTCTCTGCCATTTACCGTTTCCTCGCTGGAATGCTCTAATCTCAACAAGTGTTGTTGCTTGCGCTGAAAATTATCATGGAATTACAGGAGATACACAGGATATATTCATACATTGATAACGGTAGTGCTGCCCTCATCTGGTGCTGGCTCAACCAAGGATCTATATAACTTACCTTACGAGGCGGGGCAATGGGACCCTCATCCATGGAGCTGATACTCTCATTCGACTGGCCATTTGGTATCTCGCGTTCTATAGCATAAATACGCATTAGCACAATCTTGACATATCAATAAATGAGTGTAATACTACCTGCAGGCGGACCTGGTGGTGGTATTTTGGGTCTCATGAGTGCCGATTTGTCCACATGTTTCAACGTTGGAAGCTCCCCAGTTGGTGGCAGTACTAGCTTCGCGCCAGCTAGATGAATATTGCGGTTCAGCGACTCACCGCTGGGGGACCGTTTATGTCCAAATGTGGTCATGGCTGGCATTAAACTGCTATTGCTGCCGCCATTGCCAGCAACACTGCTAGTTCCACTGCCACCGCCTGTAATTCTGGGAGAGCTCTCAACACTACGCATATGCGGCAATGTGCCATACGCCACATCCATGGACTGATTCTTGTGATTAATGGTGCGTATATCATTTGCATCCATGTTTTGTGAATGCCTGGGCGGATGCGGCAACGTGCCGTAGAAAATGCTGGTCGGAGCGCCTCCCAATGTGCCCGGCGGTGGAGCCGGCGCTGTACGCTTTTTCAGTGAATTCATATTTGCCGTAGACGTGGATTTCCGTGCGCCTGTCACATGGCCAAGCTCACTCTGCATATTCAAGCTATTTCTACCGCCACGCACATTTTGACTGCACGCTGAACCAGGACTAGAAGCGCCGCCGCCAGCACCATTGCCGCTGCTGCTGATTACGCCCAGGTTGTTGCCACTGCCTAGGTACTGGCCAACATTGGTGTGCTGCTTGGGCGAGGTGCCAGCGGATTGTGGATAGCCGGGCAGAGTGAATTGCCGGCTGGGGCAATTGGCAATTGGACTAGAACTAGACTGTATTGAGTCGCAAGTGGAGGAGCGTGAGCGTAAAACAGGTGAATCCCCACCAGCAAAGCTGGGCGGACGCGAACGAGATTTCTAAAAGACATGGCATGTGTTAAAGTATCACATCACCGAAACGAAAGAATCAATACTTACGCGCTCATCGATGACGGTCTCATCGTCACTGAAATCAGTGGAACCGTCCTCGTTGGGCAGATTCCAATCCGTGTTTATATGATCAAAGGCGCTCTTCTCTCGCTTTATGGCACATTCAATCTGTAATGAGAGAAATTCCTGCATTACTACAAATCAAAGATCAATTAATTCATCTCATCCTTACCAGCTCCTTGCAGCCATTGTGACCCATTTCTTTGGCAATGTCCAGTGCTGTTTTGTTTTGGGAATTTCTAAGCTCATAGTCGGCGCCGGAGCGCAGCAGCAACTTCATACATTCGCGACGATCGTGCAACGCGCACAGATGCAACGGTGTATTCTTGCCGGTGACATCCAGCAGACCGGGCGGATTTGTGGCTTTATTCACGCCATTGGGCGGCATATTCTGTATAAGGAAATCAACAATATGAAGCGTTGAGCCAGCCTCGCGCAGCACAGCCAAATGCAGCGCCGTTTCGCCTGCATCGGAGCTGGGCAAGCAACAGGTGAGATCTGCGCCCTCCGCCCACACCTGCAACAGTTGACTCATGTCTGCATTGACTATGGCCTGCTCCAGATCGCAGCGTAGATCATTGTCATCCGCACAGGTGCGCATGACATACCGCTTGGCAACATATTTGGCGCGTATGAAGTCGTAGCGTTCCTCCCTACACAGAGAATAAATTATTAGAATATTAGTTAGAGACTTCGCTATTTATCTTAGACGAATACACTTACATGCTGCTTTCGTGTGTCAGCTTGCCCCGTCCGAGTTTGGCCTCCATAATGTCATTCAGCGTGCTGTTGCCCATGGCACGTGCTATCAGCAGATTTGCCGTTGTCAGATTGTCCAGCGTGAGGCTCTGTATGCGTGAATGATGTACACCCATTTCCCGATGAACGCCGGAACATTGGATGCATACGAGTATACCAAAGTTCAGACTGATCCAGGTGACATCATTGCGCGATCCACAATCGCAACATCTATCATTGCCCGGCAGCAGTTGGACGTAACGAATAACGGTCTTTTGTAGCTCCACCAGACTGGGACTCATCTGGGGATTGGCATGCTGGAAGGCCTTGGTCAGAGCCTTCTCCTTGCAGTTCACCAGGACAGCCATCCAAGCCTTCTGATCGCCTTCGTCTTCCGCTTGAAAATGATATGGCCGATTGTCTAAGAGCATGGAACAGTTAGCGAGATTCGAGACGATTTTGTTATTATGTTCATGACTTACAGCTGATTAAATCAAATCCACGCTTGTCATCCGGAACGGGCTTGATCTGACAGGTAAGCAGATTGACTCGCGTCGGTGGCTTCGATTCGTCTGCATGGAAAATGTCCAAGAAGCCATCGCTGGTGACGCGACAACGTCGCTTCTGCCAGACTCGTCGCACTTTACCCTCGCTCTTCTTAAGCAGATGCCCCTGACGTGTGACGCCGTGATGTTTGTCGCCCTGCAACTGATGCAGCGAGTAACCAGTACCTGCACCCGCTCCAACGCTACGATTCTCAGATGCTGGCACATTATCCACACGCTCAAAGTCGGGCGTGCTGCGCAACAATGTTCGCAAATCCAATAGACTCCGCCGGTCCTCGTCCTGCTTCTGCTTGATCACATGCAGTTTGTTGCTGAGCTCCCCAATATACGTGCCAAAGTGTTCAATCGTTTGCAAGCCATCTTTGAAGTAACTGCAATGCGAAATCGAATTAGTTTGTTATATAAAAACGAGACCAAATTGGCGAAGAGGCATTCAACCTCCATATAATTAGTATGCAACACAAGATACTCACTTATTCAGCGCGTGATAATACTCGATGAAATGCTGTAGCAGCTCAATGCCAGTTTTTGTTTTGATCTCTTTGTATTTGAGCAGATACTCGCATGTCTGTAGCTGATATAGACGTCGCTCCTTTTCCATTTCATCGGCAACAACAGCCGCATCGATTTCCGTGCGCACCATGCCCGCCTCCTTGGCCTGTGCCTTCTTCTCCTTTTCGATTTTTATAAACTTGGCCTCATAGTCTTTGGCCGCCTTATCGAATGGACGCTTCATATCGCCCTTAACGCCACGCAGTTCGCTCTTTAGCATCGAGTCAACCGGAAACATGACAATATTGTTGATGTTCTGCATCTGTGTGTTTAAAGATAAAAAATAAGCTCAGGGTTATATTAAAAACATAACTGATATTCTATGCGGCTCACCAGTGTTTTCATCAGCGCACTGAGCTCTTTGGTTACCACGGAGAATTTGAGAAACGCCGTGCCAATGTCGGGCTCATCCTGATCAATGACCTTGCCGCCCAGACGCTCCAGCGCGCGCACCATAAACATCTCATTGTCCACATGAGCTGCAAGAGAAAATATATTATATAGACAATTTACACCTGATAAAAAACTGTTGCTTGGGATCATCAAGTAGTCAAGTTATCTCTCTCTGCCTGCTTATCAGTTGCTACTTACTATTGCCAGAGTTATGTATGGCTTTCACGGCCTTCTTCAGTTTCGTTAGACCCTCGCGATCAAACTCCAGACGCTGCAAAATACAGGAATATATAGATAAGATTAGAGCCAATTGCATAAGTAGATCATATTTAATTTTAGACGTGCACTACATGCACTTTCAAGTGCTCTCTCTTCGGTCTCTTTCTCCCGCAAACCCGGCACTTGTATAACTTGGTTAACCTATTGACATTTCAATTAATATTAATTCATTGAATTGAATTAGACACACGTTGTTAAGGCCAGGCAATCAGTGAAACTTGAAGAGCAAATGGTGTTTTTTTTTAAATTTAATAAGTGGTTTAGTTACAATTGATAAGTACATTTTATGGGACATAGTATTAACAGGTAATTTATGACTTGATTTGATTATTCATAGGGAAACAATTTATGTCTTCCGTTAGGGCTAAAATACACCTCATATGGGTCCCAGGACATAGGGACATCGAGGGGAATTGTAAAGCCGACACACTGGCCAGACAGGGTACCAGGGTCCCCCTCCTACCGGATAGGACTGGTATTGGGATACCCTTGGCCACTTGCAAACTCCTGGTAAAACACCATTACTACCGTGAAGCCAATAACAGATGGCAACACCCTAGACAACCATGCTCCATAGCCCGCCAAACCTGACCCATCCTCTGTCCAAAACGCTCCTCCGAGCTTTGCGGACATGACAGAGCCTCCTGCTCTATAGTAACCAGAGCCTTAACCGGTCACTGGCTCATTGGCTCCCCTGCTGCTAGACTTCAGGCCCCTTTCAACGACTTCTGCAGAAGCTGTCGTGACGAAGAAGAGGAGGAAACAGTCCATCTCCTCCTCTGTTCTAGTCCTGCCCTATGTAGAACCAGGTTTTCTCACCTGGGAGCCTACAATCTGACAGACTAACTCGATTATTCAGATGGTAGGCTTGAAGTGTAGTGAGTCAATAAAAATGATGTTAAAGCCTTTGGTTATACGGCTATACATTTCCGGGTTTCTTCGAACCAACTCAAACATTATAAATATTTAAAGAACGATTAGATAAACGACAACAGTTTTAACAGTATTATTAGTACACGTATTCGGTCAAAACACTTTGCGATAACTGAATAACTGAGCAACAGCAATGAGCAGCGAGATGCTAATAAAGATTAGTCATAAGTTAATAAACATTTGTGCCATAAATACTATATAGAATAAATGTTAAATGTTTATGCCAAATATTTGGAAAGCAATTCGCAACATTCGCTTAGAACAATAACAAAAAAAAGTTGGTCAAGCCAAGAACCGAAACCCGTTTCTCTTTCTAGCCAGCAAGCGAGTTTTTTATTATTGTTTTTTGTATATTTTTGTTGATAACAAAAGGCAAAGAATTTGAAAAACGGTCAGCCCCCTGGTCAAGTTACTTTTTTTTTTGCCGTAAATGGCATTGTATTTTTTATTTATATTATTATTATACAAATAGGTATTATGCATAAGCCGACCTGCAAATAATACGGTTATTGTGCGGGTATGCCGAGATCTAATACTTGAGCTATTTCATAGCTGTGCCATATTTTCTTGTTCTCCATTATATAAAGTTCTATTTTGGGCTGGCACAACACAGAAAAATGAAAGGTGTGTCTATTCCCCTACGCCTCTTGCTCTGGACTCCCTTATTGATTTCATTTCAGTTTGAAAATCCATCAATGAAATTAAATATGAAACATATTTTTTTTGTCTACGCCTATGGCACAAACGAAATCTGGGCGCGCTGATGACGCGATGTCCCAGCTCGAGTTAAAAAAGATTAGACCTAATTTAGCGCACAGTGGTATGGGTGCAAGAGAAATTCCAATTGCTTAATAAAAAAAAAACTGCATAGAATTTTTCTATGCATATTGATTTAGTTCATATATATACAGTGCGTTTCATAATCATAAGACACTTGTATATATCTTGATATTATTCTAAATATACAGTGCGTTTCATAATCATAAGACACATGCATATGTATATCTTATATCTTCTGATTAAAGCTTTCAAAAGCCAAAATTTATATACATCTGAGCTTTGAATTCACCGTTCGAATTTTATATTTTTCCATTGTACTATTTTTGGCATGCATTTTTTACTGAAATCACGTTTTGATGCGACTTTTTGGTGTTTCATTATCATATGAATTTTTTGGAATTTTTTATTACATTTAGTATATAGTCCTCGACTTTTAAGAACCTCTTCCAATCGATTTAGCTTGAATCCTATTTGTTTTATGTTCACTAATTCCAAAGTGTCTTATAATTATGAAACGCACTGTATGTAGTTCACTCTTATGTATCCTATAAATTCGCTTTAGTTTTATCTGACGTAAATTTAGTCACGCTGCCTAATGCTAATTATAGAGCTGCATTGGACCTCGTGTACTGCGGGCAAAAACGGAATTGGAGCACACAGAATTCTGTGGAGAATTGTATTTAAAAAAAAACCTAAAGTTCATGCGTAATGCAAACTTAGTGAGTGAAGCTCCACGAGATTGATAAGCACTAAAAAGGCATAAAAAAGCAACAAAATTGTTTCCCTTTTTTTTGCTCAGTATAGGTTAGGTTAGGTTAGGCGGTAGCTGAGGAATAGACCTCAGCTCACTTAGGCCAAAAGAGGCCCATTTGATAATTCTCAACTACTTCGCTTTAAAACCAGCCTGAGGCTTTTATGAACCGTCTCAGATTGCTTAGCTTTATTGGAGCAAGAGAAAATCTGGTTCTACATAGGGCAGGACAAGAACAGAGGAGGTGATGGACTGTTTCCTCTTCTTCTTCGTCACGACAGCTTCTGCAAAAGTCGTTGAAAGGGGCCTGAAGTCTAGCAGCATGGGAGCCAATGAGCCAGTGACCGGTTAAGGCTTTGGTTACTATAGAGCAGGAGGCTCTGTCAAGACCGCAAAGCTCGGAGGAGCGTTTTGGACAGAGGATGGGCCAGGTTTGGCGGGATATGGAGCATGGTTGTCTAGGGTGTTGCCATCTGTTATTGGCTTCACGATAGTAATGACGTCTTACCAGGAGTTTGCAAGTGGCCAAGGGTATCCCAATACCACTCCTATCCGGAAGGAGGGGGACCGTGGTACCCTGTCTGGCCAATTCCTTGCTCAGTATAATAATAAGCAGAAATTAAAGTATAAAAAATGTCATTGCACAAACAGAAAAAATACACCACAATTGTCCTACTTGTGGCAACCGTGTTGATAAGCTCTGATCGCGAATGTATGTATGTATGTATGTGTGTGTGTGCTTAAATCGGAACTGCTTTATCATACGCCTTTCCGCCCGCACTCGATGAGCTCTGGCGCTTATCAATAGCAACAACAGCAACCGCATAGCAATTTGAGTATGTGTTCTTTTTAGGGAGAGAGGGAGTAGCAGCAGCTGCAATGACTAAAAATAAATAATAATAATACAGTGGGGAGCGGGGAGCGACGCCAGCTGCATTGATTTACGAAATATGCACTTTCATTATTTATTATTTTTCATGGAGAAACACAAACCACCTGCAGTCGCAGTCGCATTCGACGACGTCATCGTGGAACAATTCCTAACCCAAGTTGAGCGAGAGGGGCGTGTGGAGCAGTAGGGGAAGCACACGACAGTGGGGTTCACTTTGGCACAGTGCCAATTGAATTTAGTTTTTACGAAAACACATAATAAACAAATTTTTTGCTGCTGTGGGGGCGTTCTTTCCACTGCAGTTTATAAAGCCGAATTTTGTTATTTAATGTGTGTGTCTGTGTGTGCCTTGCATGCAATTTAAGCGCTGGATCATTGGTTTGGCTACCTTGAACTTTTGCTACAATTGAGCGGAAGAGTGGAGTGGAAGAGAGGGACGGGTGGGTGGAGGGGGTGAATGTGCTTACCTCTTCCAATATGCCAATCGTTTGACGGCAATCGGGCATGCGGGACGCAAATGTGGAGGTTGTGGGGGAATTGTAGTCATCTCGCGTCTCCTCCACGAACTCCGAAACGCCAATTAAAGCTGGCGGCATTTTTATACGAGTGTTAACTTCACTTTCTTCTGGGCACACTTTTTATTCCTTATTTCTGCTGTGCAGGCACCAAATCAAGCAGCAAGGACTGCCGAACTTCAAGGACAACGGCGGCAGCAACAACAACAAAATAAACGAGTAAAACACAAACGAGGATTGCAAGGCGAAACACGAATCGCTTTTCAGCTTAAAGCAGCAGACGACGGCAGAGCAGCAGCAGCTGCTGCTACTGCTGCTACTACTACAACTTCAACTACTACGGGCAACAACAAAGGATCACACGACGAGGAAACAAGAATGGGCAGGATAACAGCGACAGCGACAACGATTACGATTGTGAGCCTTCGTGTTTGGCGTGCGTCCCGTATATATTCACACGTATATGTGTGTGTTTATGTTTGTATTGGTGTTGGTGTTAGCACGTATGTAGCTACGTTTGTATTGGAGTGCCTAGTGGTCTTGCTTCCTTTTGAAGCAATTTTCACGTTATTTGCCTTTTCAATTTGAGACACACGTTTACACACGACGCCGTTGCATATTTGATTTACACACACACATTCTGTATATATTTGTTGTACACTTTTTAGGCGCGCCACCTGATCGCCTCATCTTGCAGCAAAATTCGAGTCGCAGTCGCAGTCGAAGCGCAATTAATATTATAGTAGTAGAGAAATGCGCCGCGCATGTTTACAACCCGCAACAATTTGTAACATTGCTAACAGCCGTCATAAATCACGAATTTTCACTATATTCATGTACACATTTAAATAATTTTGGACCGAGCCCGAGCCGAAGTTAAAATTAATTATTATTAATATTGCAATTTTCCGCTGCTCTGCTGGCGTCGTCGTCGCGTTGAATATAACAATGTTGTCCAACTTGATAAGTAAAAATATACTAAAAATGACCTAAGTAGTTTCAGTCGTACAGCCACAAAGAGGTTGAAGTTCCAGGGCAGCGAAAATATTTTTAAATCAACAATAGTTAAGCAATAAGAAGCGAACGTTGAAATTCAGATGCAAGTTTTGCTAGAGAATTTGTCATTACAGAAATTACTGTTTTTTTTATATATATATATGTGGGACGTGATCCCTACCGGACTAACTAAACTAAACTATTGTTTAAATATTATTTATAGCAATGTAGTGGCGTTTGCATTGCCTATTGGCCCTTTGTTTTTATTATCCATCTGTAAGTTGCCTGTCTGTCTTTGAAAAGCGCAAGAGATTAAGAATAATTCGATTTAATACATATAATGTAAATTATTTGCATTAAATAAAATACCGATTTTAAGGGGACATTAATTCATTCCTATTCATTTTTTAATTAGGAGAATTTTTGTATGAAATGGCGTTCTCGCGCCAAAATTGGTGACTTTTTGAGTTAGGTTTTTGTGGCTCCATCAACCGGCCAGGTTTGAGCTAAATATTTGGGGCGCCATCTACCGGGTGTTGTTTTATAATTTTTGTTTAATTTTTGTAGTTTTAAAATTTTCAAAAACAACGGAAAACACACAGAAATTTGTTTAAAACGGTTTATATTTGATGCAACTTGCCATTACGCAAAACTGGTAACCATAGCGGTTGGAGGCTGTTTAGCCAAGTGTACAACCCTAAGGGTCAAATTAGCCAAATTCACAACCTTAGTGCATGCCATAGCCTCGAAAACCCGATACATATCCATATTCATCTAAATATCTCGTTCAGCAGCCTTCAAATGGCAAATAAATCTGCTTGTCAGCTCAACAGAAAACAATTTTCAATTATATTATATATTTGTAGCTAAATTGATTTTAACTCAGGTTTAAGGCAATCTTAACAACGAAGGGCCAATTTAAGGAAAAAAGAGCACAAAGTGCCAACATTTAAAAAGTGCCAATTCAGGCGCAAAAACGCTAAGTGTGGCAACCGTGTCCCTAGCATCTTTTCATTACATTGTCAGAAGTGCAGAAAATTTTTTTGTGTGGGCAATATATTGCCGAATAATTTCATTAACAAAGAAGTACTTGCAAGTAGAAGAGTGTTAAGGTAAGTAACAATAATATAAAATAGATATGTAATTGCGACAAGAAAGACGAATAATTGCTTGTGCAAGCGGCGTGGGATACACACGACATGCATATGTATGTATGGCATGTACATATGTACATAAAGACGCTATAGACGGCGGAATGTAAAAAAAAACCAAGTTGCGGAGAATTAATCGGCATTATTGAACGCATTTACACATGTCCAGACACTAGACAATTTTATCGAGTCAACACATGTAGTTTCATTTATTTCTATATAAATATTTCGCACAGAGTAAACAGGGAACAGCGGCTTCTATTTTGCCGGTGGCGCGAAAAGTACACACTGCGCGCGTGCGTTGGTCAATCATCGATTTTTCCGCAGACACTTGCGAATCATTGGCAACTCAACTTTAAATATCCCTTAAGTCCTGGAGATTAATTAGTTTGGCATAATGGGTGCCTATCTCTCGCATCCAAAGACCGAGAAATTTTCCACAGATGAACAAAACGATGTGCTTGAAGTGGGTGCCAGCTCCATGCAGGGCTGGAGGAACAGTCAAGAGGTGAGTCTTTGAAATAGACAATGGCGATTTCTTGCTTTCATTAATTGTGATTTTAGGACGCTCACAATTCGATATTGAATTTCGATACAAATACATCGCTTTTTGCCGTTTATGATGGTCACGGTGGAGCGGAGGTGGCACAATATTGCGCCGATAAATTGCCAGAGTTCCTGAAAAATGTGGATGCGTACAAGAACGGAAAGTTGGAGAAATCTCTGGAGCATGCTTTTCTCGGTTTCGATAAAACCTTGCTAGAACCACAAGTTGTAAACACATTAAAAATTCTGGCTGGTGATCGTGATATGGAGGAGAATGCAGGTTCCGATGATGACGACGATGACGAGGACTTGGCTGAGTTGCATGAGGAGAGTCATTTGCCTTTGAACGAGGTACTGGGAAAATACAAAGGGCTACCACAGACACATGACCTGTCTATGCTTAATACTGATACTGCTGGTACAGAGGTAACATACGCACGTGGTCGTCGTGCAGCAGCTGTGGCTGCTGAAGCAGTCAATAAAGTTGCAATGGATCCAAGTGCTAAGCCTGCAGGTTCGTCCACATCAGCTGCGGCTGCAGCTGCAGCAGGTGTCTCTGATTTGGACCTACCCGGACCTAGCTGCTCTAGAAGTACCAAACTGGAGCCAGAAGATGAATCTACAGTTAGCAGCAGCAGCTCAAATGCCAGCAAAAGCACAAGTTCCCCAAATGCCACCAATGTACTAAAAGCTACCACAAACACCGATGCAGTTACTGAGCAAAATGGCAGCGTGTCGTCATCCGAAGCCAAAGCTGCAATTAAGACTAACAATGACGATGAGATCGCCACGACAACAGAGGATGCCACCGTCTCGGGTTCCAATGATGTGACTGATGCAAAGTCAAATGGCAGTATGAAGAAGACGCCCACTAAAGCAGATCCCGCTGACATTTCATCCACCAGCAAAGAATCGGAAAAGGTACTCAAGAAGCTATCCAGTCCAGCAGACGATGATTCCACCGATGATGATGCCGACTATGATGAAAATGCTTTGATTAAGGATCAAGAGATTAATGCCAGAGAAAGCTCTTCCGATGAAGATATGGAGAATGATGCTGATGTCAATGAAGAGGACGACAGCGATGACGAGGATGATGACGACGACGACGATGATGATGAAGACGTCGATGTAAGTTATGCTTTTACACTAATTTAATCATGGTTTTGTAAACATGGATTTTTTGCAGGATGAAAACGAAAGCGACGAGCATGACGAGGACGATGAAGAAGCCATGGCAAATGATCAGTTCTGTGCTAATATGATCGAAGAGCCTGGCAAGGACAGTGGTTGTACTGCAGTTGTCTGTTTGCTACACGGACGGGATTTGTACGTGGCGAATGCTGGAGATTCGCGTTGTGTAATTTCCCGCAATGGATGTCCTCTAGAGATGAGCCTCGACCATAAACCCGAGGACGACGAGGAATCGGCACGCATTAATGCAGCTGGTGGGCGTGTTACTCTTGATGGCCGCGTTAATGGAGGCTTAAATCTGTCCCGTGCACTGGGTGATCATGCATACAAAATGAACTTGGAGTTGCCGGCGGAAGCGCAGATGATTACCGCTCTGCCTGATATAAAAAAGGTGATCATCACGCCACAGCACGAGTTTATGGTGCTGGCCTGCGATGGCATTTGGAATTCCATGTCAAGCGAGGAGGTAATAGATTTCGTGCGTATGCGCCTTCTCCATACCAACAAAAAACTATCGACAATTTGCGAAGAGGTAAGACAATTCAGTTAATCACATGGTTACCCAAAGAAATTAATTAATGTGGCCTTTCAGCTATTCGATAACTGCTTGGCTCCAGACACAATGGGCGATGGCACTGGTTGCGATAACATGACCGCTGTCATTGTGAAATTTCAGAAAAAATTGCAAGAACTGCCAACTGCAATCGACCCCACTACTACGGAGGATGCACGCCAGGCTCTAGCTAAAAAAGCGCTATTGAAAAAAATAAGCTGCGATGTGCCAGCGGAACCGAAGTCTTGCAAACGTAGCGCTTCGCCAGATATGCCAGTTGTTGATGGCACTGATCAGCTGGCTGAGAACACTAGTAAATCGAAACGCTTGAAGGTTGAGAATGATTTGCCGGCAGAATCGGACGCGAAGGAAGAAGAGAAGATATCGACAAATGAACAGAAGGAAACAGTCAGTATGAATGCCGAAACTGAATCAGTTGTGTCATCTACGTAAATTTTGATAAACGGCAAGGACTTCTGCATTTTAAACGATGTTCAAATTCATTATTTGAAATGGAGCTCTTAGGGCGTATACAAAAAAAGAAGAAATAAGATTGAACGAAAATAAATGTAATAGAAAGCGCAAGAGTAATTTCCAGATGTTGATGAGGAAAGTGAATACTTAACGAATATTCATTAGTACACAAATATTTTTTTCAAATTCAAACATATTCTTATGATTTTAATTCGTTCTTTTGTAAAATCGTCAAACCAACTTTTCCCCTTTTTATTTGCATCAACTCAATGTAACTCAAAAAACATACTTACATATATTCATAAAAATAATGCATGCGTACAAATATAAACTTGATCAGTTTTTGTTTCATCACTGGATTACTCGAAGAATATTTTCATTTATATAAAATTTATATATTTGTGAAGTAAATAAATTATATCCACTAAGAACGAAAATGTATGTTTATTATTATCTTAAAACACATCTAGCATTTGGTTGCCTTTTTGGCATCTGTATTTTTCATTAGTTTATTCATATTTTCATTTGTGGGGCCACGCTTGACGTCAGTTCACTTTACTACCAAGCAATATAAACACCATTAATTTTTTTATTTTAAAAGTTAAAACTATTGACTTTTATTTAGTTTTTTAAAATATGTTCAATTGCGCCATCAATGTTAAAAGCGCAATTTTTTACGCAAAAACGCCAAGTGCGTGTGTGACCCACTCGCCGCAAACCGCGTCACATTGAGCAGATTTCATCGCAGCCAACTTCGAGTTCTGTAATTAATTTGCGCGCCAATGTTAAACATTAAAGGAAAATTTTATGTTAGAGAATTTGTCGTTATATATGTATAGTATTGTTTATATATTACTTAAAACATATGTGTCGGTTCATTTGCTTGCTGATACTCTTGTTTTTTAATCATTTTTAGGGCATTTTTATATTTCCAAGTGTCAGCCAAGCTTACAATGCCTGAAAATAGTGTGACCAGTTCAAACAATAGAAGCAACGCAAATTGAAGGCAATTTAGTGTATTTGGTATATTTTATAAAAGCCATTCCACACGAAACGTAGTCACTAATCATTGAAAATATTTGCAGTTGTTGTGTCAACAAAGATGTCGCTAATTAAAAATTTAGTTAAAGAGACGGAAAACAAGCCCCGAAAAAAGAAAAAGGATGCGGGCTCAGACGCCAGTGACGATGATAAACCTAAGCCATTGGGACCATTTATTAAAACAGCGACGGATCTGCAAAGACTAAAACTTGAAAAGCTGATGAAGAATCCTGTAAGTGTATCACTACTTTATCTTTAGTCCCTTAATTATTGATATAAATTGCTAACATTTCAATCCTTTTAGGAAAAGCCAGTCATTATACCCGAGCAGCGTCGTGAACGGGACTTTATGTCGTCGGTGCCCACATTTGTGCGCAATGTCATGGGCAGCAGTGCCGGCGCCGGATCTGGAGAGTTTCATGTTTATCGCCATCTCAGACGCAAAGAATATGCTCGACAGAAGAACATTCAGAATCAGAGTCTCCGCGAGGCGGCCGATGATGCTTTCCAACAGAAATTGGATGATAATAAGCGAGCAGCAGAGGAGCGGACTGCAAAGAAGCGTGCAAAACGTTTGAAGAAGAAGCAACGCGCGAAACGTCCACGTGAACAGAAACCGCAGGAAGACCAAAAGGAAAGAAGTGAATCCAGCGATAGTGCATCTGAGGCGGAAACTGAGGAAGCTGTAGCAACAGTTTCAGAAGAGCCCAAGCAGGAAATCAATACATCAGTAACATGCGACGATGCAGAAGAAGCAGTTTTAGTCTCAGGTCCAGAACCCGCAGAGAAATTAGAAGGCGAATCAGATGCAACCAACACGGAGAGATCAGAAGTCGATGACAAAGCGTAGTTAAGTTACGACACAATTTAAAAATATATGCTGTTTTCATTTAGTGAAACAATTTTGTGATTTTATTTGATGTATGTTTGTATATATATGTATTTGCATATATATAGTGTATATTAACCATTATTGTGTAATGATACAATTGCCACTGAAGTTATAATTGGCTAATTACCGTTGTGTGGTTTCATTCATCTGCAATTTTCAATAATAGAGGCGATTGTTATAAAGCAGCTTTGGTGATAGAGAAGCATTTAGGAAATCTGAATATAGTTTTGTGTTTGCTTTTTATCTGTGCTATCAATTAACTTATGCTAAAATACATTCAGTATTTAAAGGTGCATCAAGTAGGACTATTTTGTTGAGTGCCATAAATATTTATATATATATTATAGTCAAGATGAATCGACTATCACATACTCTGCACCCAATGCGTAATGCGAATTTTGTACTTCTTTGTACATTGTAAATGGGTTCAGAGCAATTAAAATATTAATAATTGTATGGTTTTTTTAGCGGCGTCGTTATCTTTTTTTTTTGTTTTCTGTTCTTGAAGCAAATTTTATTTTCGAAATTTTTTTGCGTTTATCTGTTTAAATCCACATCTTACTAACCATTTCAAATGTTCCACAAATAATATAATGTATAAATATATTTATATATATATATGTGTATATATAAACTACTATATTTTTGCCTTTGCACTTATTAAATTAAATAATTAAAATTAAATTTGCATTTTCGATTTCTCTAGTATAAATCATATTTCGAACTTAAAGCAAACTTAACTTGTACACATTTCGTAGGCTTATTTTGTTGTTGTTTTTTGTAGCAAAAAAGAACACAAAACTAAGAGCTGGATTCTCCACTTCTATTTGTTACATTCTCGTAAAAAGCATTGTCAGTTGTTATTGTTATAAGAAATAATTACCTCAATTCTAATATAATGATAAAATCTCTTTTTAAATAACAAAATTGCTCGAATATCGCTCTGCGTTTTTGTTGTTCAATGTTTCCATTAATAATAACATGTAAAAATACTTTTCGCTTCTTGTGGTGTGGCGTTAATTTAGCTATTCTCATATGCGCTTCAAATAAGTTATTTTTTTAATGTTTACAATGTTGTGTTTTCTTTCGCAATAGTTTCTATTTCTCATTTACACAAGAAAAACTACAAAAATTCAACTACAGATTTTAAGTTTTGTCGGCTAGCGAGCGTGCTTTGTGGGCGATTCTTTGTTGATCTTCTTGTTTTAGGGCGTGGCTCTACACAGCATCTTTAAATTAACAGTAATCGTATAAATATGCATGTACTTTGTATATAGTTGGTAGGTTGGTGTTTTAGATAATTAAATAAATATTTCGTTTCGTTTCTTCTTTTGAAATTAACTTTAGACATACACATAAATATATATATTTCAGTTTTTCATCTGGTAAAGGTGGCTGAGACTGTGTGTGTGTGTGTTGTTTGTTTTATATGCATATTTAAATATATAATGTTTATATATAAATATTGTAGCTTTATTAATTTATGTTTAAATTGAGAAATAAGCAAAGCCTTTGCTGAGTTCCTAACGACATTCCCAAACTTTAATCGTTTGATCCACACTGCCGGAAATGACATACGGATGCGATTTGTGAAAATCTGTAAGAAAAACAATATGAATTAATCGACTATATTACGTTGATGTAAACATCAAATACTGACCAATTGATGTACAGAAATGCTGATGCGCATAGAGCGTCTTCATGCATCGTTTGTTACGCAAGTCCCAGACTCGTATGGTCTTATCGTCGCTAGCAGATACCAAGTACTTGCCCCCCGGATGGAATGCCAATCCACGCACCCAATTGTCGTGACCGTTCAGTGTGAGCAGACACAGTCCAACGCTCACATCCCAAATGCGTATGGTTTTGTCTCGCGATCCCGATGCCAAGAATGGTCCTTGATGATGACCCTTCTTATTATCAGCGCCGGCTGCCTCATTTATCGCAGATGCGGCGGCCTCTGGCGCCCAGGCAATGCATTCCACTGTATGCTCATGATCACGTAATTCAACCTAAATTTAATTATGAAAAAGTGAGCATTAATTAGGGATATAGGACAGTTATTATAGGGACAGCTCACAGCTCTAAGAACAGCAACTATCAATCAATGCAATAACGTCACGCTTACCTTGCAGTCTTTTGAATTCGTCAACCAAACACGTATTGTGTGATCGTTTGAGCATGTGGCAAAGATACTGCCTTCAATATGCACGCGCACCATTCGCACCCATTCACGATGGCCAGTGTAGGTTTTAACGCAGTAGCTAAGAGAATATTCAGAGAGATTAACAAATGATAATACCATTGAATAGGTTAATATAACATACCCGGTAGCAACTTCCCACATTTTAATGGTGCGATCGCGGGATGCGGATAGCACATAGTCGCCTGCGGGCACAAAGGCCACAGAGGACACATTGTGATCATGACCATGCATGGTTTTTACACACTCGTAGCTCTGTTGGAAATCCCACAACTTAATGGATAAATCAGCGCTGCAGGAAGCTGTAAATGTCAAAATTCAATTAGAGTATGCTCGATTTATAGATATTTATAGTGAAGCATACCCAAGAGTTTGCCCTGCGCATCGAATGCAAGATCCTGCACAGAATCTGTGTGTCCTTTAAGAATGCGCTCATATTCGCCAGTTTCATAATCCCATATCTTAATGGTTGCATCTTCTGATGACGATACCATGAGTCCGAATATTGGATGAAAGATGACCTGAAATAAATTGTGTAATTTAATGTTTAACTCTACAGTTGATTCACTTGCGCAGACATACCCTCGTTATGCTCGCCCTATGTCCTGTTAGCGAAAATTTCTCTGGCGGCCGAGGTATCCATTCGCCAGGTGTGCGTTTGTTTTTTGTGGGCGCACCTTCAATAACCTCCTTTTCAGCTTCGGTTAGCTTAGCCTCTAATTCCATAACCTTCTTCTGTAGTCGTATGACCGACGTCCATTTCTTTTCTAAAAGGCCACCAAATTTCTTTTCCGCTTCTGTACTGACATCCGCTTCCTTGCGGAATGCCTCCAATGAGTCTGCATAGCCGTTTGAGCCCAAATAATCGGCAATCGCTTGGTTACTGTAAAATATACGATTTATTCATATTTATCCATCCATATTTAGTTTTGAGTTGTTTGTCTACTTACAGCTCCTCGCGCTGCCGCTGCGACAACACCATTTTCATGCTGTTCTTCGATTCGGCCGAGCTTCAATTCTTTTGCTGTGGCTGCGATTCGCTGTTGCCGTCTGCTTGTGCAATGCTGCAAAATTTAAAGAAAGAAAAACAACAACAAAATATTAGAATAACAATCACTAATGACTGAACAGGAAATTAGTTTCACAAAAATTAAAAGGCAAGTTTCGCAAAGGGGCAAGTCACCCACAACAAGTTTTTTCATCTCTATTTTTTGTTTTTTTTGGCAATGTTGCTGCATATTTTTCGTTCCTCTGCCACTACTATTTCTTTGGATTCATTGTTTGCAGCGTGCGGCTTTATGATGATCGACATACATACATACATACATAATTATCATCAATAAGCTCCGAAATGTTGTCGTTGTTTTTGTGTTTCTGGCACGCACACACAAACATATTAAGCTACAGTGCGTTTCATAAACATAAGACACTTTCGAGTTTGTTAAAATAAAATTAAAAGGATTCATGCAAAACCGATTGGTAGACATTCTCAAAAGTCGAGGACGATATACTAAATGTAACAAAAAATTTAACAAATTCAATTGTTTAAAGAATGAGTGTCTTTAATGAGTGAATGAATGAATTCAAAGCCCAGATGTATACGCATTTAATATAAGATATACACAAGTGTCTTATGATTTTGAAACGCACTGTATTGTTTATGCCGTCGTCATTAAAGCGCAGTTTATGAGTCAAATGCAACACTGTGTCCGATAGTCAAAATAGCAACAGCTGTTTGAGCTGTAGTTGCTATGTTGTAATTGTAGTTGTTGTTGCTTATTGGCAAAAACAATAAAATTAACTCAAGGTGGTCACTTTGGAGGAGCAACAAGCAATAGCAATCACAAATCACAGGTTGCACGCCATAAAGCGACAATCAAACTAAACGAATCAGTGGAAAATAAACGAAAGCATAACGCGCTTGATAAGCCTTTCACAATGTGTGTGTTGCCAACTACTACAAAGTTGCCAACTACTGACAAAGCCAATTAGCAAGATCTAACTGTAGTTCAAGCAACTTCTTATAAGTAAATAACGTAAACGAAAGACAGAGCGGGAGAAAAAGAATGCGCAAAGTCCAAGCTTAGACACACACACACAACCACACACACATGCAAACTGAAAGACTCTCGAAACGAGGAAATGACGTTTTCAGATTATTTTTGGCTCGTTTAAGCTTCGCAAAATGATATTTAACGATTTTTGAACTACAAGTTAAACAAGAGTCACATCTACACACTCCACACACTGCCAAAAACTGACCAACCAAGTTGAGGCAGTGAATTTGTTTTTGCGACTACGACGGCATTGAAACTAGGCATGAGTCACGCTTGGAACGCCAGTTGGAAATCAGCCTTTATCAGCTGTGTTCATGCTGTGCGAGGAGTCGGAAATCAAGAGGAAGACATGATGGACTGACTACCCCTCCGCTTAACTGCGCAGCTAAAAATAAATATGTATATAAAAATCAATATGCAAAATGTGAAGGCAGCACTAACGTCACGCTTATTAACGGAATGGCGCGTGGGTTGATCGGAACGGGACGGGATGGAATGGACTGGAGGTGTCTTATGCCGGACAACGACAACAACCGTTTTGTTGTGGTAACCAGGCGTGCGTTCTTTCTGTTGCTGTATTCTCTTTAATGGGGCCAACATTCCAATACACAGGCCTGCGCCTTGTAACTGCTGTGTATGTATGTACGTTTGTTTGTTTGTAACAGTGTGGGTATTTAGTAACGGTGTCCCACCACAACAACAACAATGCCAGCGCTACAAAGGGGCGTCTGGGTCACACGCTGAAAGATTTGAAAGGCGTGCAGTGACGGCAGCGCCAACAGCTGCTGCTGCTGCGAAAAAAGGGTTGCCACCTACACGGCTCGCTCATTTATTTGTATTGCACACATGTAGAGGCAGTAGTCTCATTCTGTTTGAGGTGTTCTGTATTCTAATTTGAATGGTAAATAGGAACTAACTAACAGCAGCGATTATCCGTAAAAGCTTGCGTGGGCGTCTAATTTTCCCAGGGCTGCACAAACATATCTTCACACACCTATACTTATGCACAGGATGCAGTTCATTTCGTTCTCTCGTACGCACACACTCACACTAACATTCTCTCAATTTCTCTCTGCTCTCTCTCTCTCTCATTCTCTTTAAGCGCGCAGTAACCTTGCACTTGCTTTTGCACTTGCCAGTTTATTGCATGTTTCGCTTGCCAGTGTTAGCGGGTTTCATTAATGTACGCACACCCACACCATGACATATGTATGTTGTAAAAATTTTGTAATGCGGCAAATTAAGTAAACCTCCCGAGTATCGACTTTTACACTGGCCAACAAACGCTTGATTCTCATTACAATAACCTTTAGCTGCATTTGTACTTTGTAACACCAAATAAACTCGTGAGCAGGCATTTAGCAGATAAGAGAACTGATGACAACAAAACGCAAAGAGAGTAGACTGAGAGCGATATGTGTTTAGATTAGAGGTGAGATAGAAGATATCAACAGCTAGTGGCAGTCAGTGTCTCAGACTTGATGACTCCCGACTGGAAAAGCAGCTTAGCTCAGCAAATTGCACACGTTCTGGGAATTGCACTGTTAACAATGCAATATACGAGCCCAGATACCAAGCCAACACATGTACATACATGTGTATGTTGGTATGTACATATGCATGTACGATGGCCAATGCCAAAGCAGCCCAAAACGGAAAACTGTAAAAAAAAACTAATGAAAACAAGATTTCTACCAACTCTCTGCATTGGAAGAACTGGTTTCATTTATTAATCTTTATAGATGTAAAAAGCAGCTAGCAGAAGTAGGAATCGGAATTAGTGGTGCTTTATTCTCTCTGTGTAAAAATCGATCAATTCCATAGCGAACCTCCAGCAGGAGCGAAGGGGAAAAAGAGGATACATGCGCAAAAAAAAAAAAAAACATACGCACACATGCACATACACTGACGCAGGGGCGATGTGTCATCGCTTTTGGTGGTAGTTGCAAAAGAAATTAAATCGTTTTTGTTGTTGGTATTTTGCACCATTTGCATCTGATTTTGTTCGTATACACCTTGCAGCATTATTTGCATAACTTTTTCTTGTTGGCTCTCAGCTTTTCAATAACAAAAACACAACATACAAACATACACATACACGTACAGAAAACTAACACAATAACAACAACAGCACTGACACTGACGAAAAATAAAAACTGTTACGACGGCCATCTTGAATAAGCAGCGCAGTTAGCGTCGCTGCCGCAGTAAAAGGTAATATGCAAAAATAAAAAAGGCCAAATACATTTGAAATACACGCACATTTTTTTACAAATAAACAACAAACAATATGGTTTTCAGTCTAGTCTTTTTCTTGAATATACACCATATACACCAATACAAACACAGTGTCCATGCATATGACAAATTTTTCTTTTTTCCTATTTGCCCATTACATACAGTTCGTTGCTGCGTTGCCGTCGCACAAACGACACCTTGCGAAAAATATTGTAGCTATGATTATGCGTTGGATGCGCGTTTACTTGCGTTATTTGAACGATTTTGGGATTCACCACGGATACTTACACAAGTTGTTAATTTATATATATTTTAACTATATTAATTGTTCAATTAACTGGGAAATAATTACGCAGAAGTGAACCGCGGCGTGAAATGCTTCCAATACCTTTCGATTCTTTCAACGTATCGATGCCAAACTGTTGTTTATCAGCACTACACACAGGGTGGCAGTTGACCAATGTTATCGATACTTTAATTTGTCTATCGATGCGTGGACACGATACATCTATCAGCTGATTTTCAATTAGGTTGGCGCGATATTTGAATTATAAAATTCGAATGAGCTTTAATATATTCCTTTATTTTATTCGCAATGCCTATCTTTGTATGGGTATTGTGCAACACTGTTAAGTGCATGATTACACAAGTGCAACGAATTATTTTTATCTTGCACAAATACATATACATATATATGTATGTACATACATGGGCAATGAGAGTAAGTTTGCTTATCAGTAAAAACCGAAATGATACCACCATGTGTTATTATTTTCAACACTCAGTACTTGACTAACGCTCAACGGAAACGGTTATAAGTTATTGAAAACAATATCGCTGCGTACATTAAACTGTAATTTATAAATAAATCAAGTTTATTCGCGCGTATTTCAAACAGCAAAAACTAAATAGTGAAGATCTGCCATATACAAACGTGTGAGTGAGCAACATCGCATGCTGTGATTACAAATGACATTCGAATTTCAATTCCATTTGTCAGTTTAATGAGTAAATTGCTGAAGTATGTAAATGATTTTCCAATTAATGGGTGGCAGTCGTTATCGCTCTTCTAATCAGTTCTGCCATTCACATCTGATAAAGGCTCAAGAAAAGTGCGCCCAATCTGTGTATTGACATGTAATTTGATTTCTAACGGAAGCACAAACTTAAACCGTACCATAAAATAAAGTGTTTAACAGAAATACTTAAAATGTTGGCAAATATCTCTGTAAATACGCTTTAAACTGTTGCATATAGTATGTGAAACAACAAATTATCAGGGAATGTTATCAGGAGTCGCACTGATTATAGTATATTGTTGATATGATAAAAGCCCTAACACTTTCTACGACCGTTAAATTGCTATTATTGGCTTACGCCAATCGTGAATCGTGTGTGCATGATTTGTGGCTGTAATATTGGCGTTTAATATGTGGTGCTACCTCACGGCATTGTGATTTGTTTAAACAAGTAAATATCGGAAATTGTCTTACGGCTGCCACCAATACAATTTGTCAGTCAGATAAGAAATTATGTATGTCGCACCTGCTGTTGCTGTTGCTTCTATTAATAATACTATCGAAGGAAAAGAAACCCGTAATTTTATTTGCTTTAAAGTGTGTCTTCTGAATGCGATTGCCTCTCACCAAATTAGTAATTAGCGCTGTTTTGTTTGATTAAAACGTCAGCGGAAAATACAAACATACAACGCTTGTCAATTGTGATGAAATATCCACCGTTTAGACGGGGGTATTACACTGTATTCTTCTGGGAATCGTGATAAGATTGAGCACATAAATACGCGTTTTATTTTTGAAATAAATCCAAATAAGCAATTGCCTATTCAGATACTTATCAATATCTCTGAATTATTTTGTATACTATAACTCACTCAGTCGCAGCTGAAGTACTCGTTAGGCCCATGAAGTGTCTTGATAAGCTTTTCCCAATCCCCTGGACTTGGCATTGGTCAAGTGAGCGTTGTATTTTATTTTGCTTTTGTTCTTATAATTTTTAATCGCCAATTCGACTTTTGTTCATTGCCAATCCCTGAGGGCCTCTCAAATTGCACAATTCTTCTGGTACACATAAAGAAATCTACTGCAACAACTTGACTCATGCTACACGGGTGTACATACTACGAGTATACACTCTCTTTTTCTATATCTATTGTAATTATCGTAAATTTGTTAAAGTGTTTAAAATGTAGACACTTTGAATTTCTGCATGAAGAAATAATAGGTAACAGCTATATAGTAGAAGAATTCCAAACGGAATATAACTAAACTTACTTTCTAAATTTCAGCTTAATGTAGTCATGCTTATTTTATGATAATCTTGCAGTTTGTCATGTAAAATTCTTAAATGTAAACAACTATTCAAGTCTACTAAGGAAATTACATAGTTTATTCAGCATAATCTCTGAATTACTATATTACTCATTAATGTATGTATGTATTGCATGGATTATTATTAAATGGAACTCTACTAAAATTCATAAATTTGTTTTAATAATATAAATATTGTAATAATAACAGTAATTGAATAGAATAATTTATAGAATTGACAGTTGCCCAGTTGGGTGCTGACAAATTCTTTTAAATCACGTATTACTCGTGCATGCTTTTTGTTCCTTGATATATTCCGTTTGGCTTTCGCTTATTGATTCACGCCTGATCATTTTAAATGTGCTCATTGCACTTTAACGAGTTGTTTTCTTATATGGTGGGGTTAATAATTTTTTGATCAAATGATAATTGTTTTATTTTTATTTATTTTTTTTTAGAAAATATGAAAACCTGTTTGTAAACAATACATGAGTTGATTTTGAACTTGATTTAACTTCCGAATACGCAATGCATTTTTTTTTGTAATTTCACAGCCAGTGGAGCAACAATGTGGCCCTAAGATGAGGCGCAACAGACACGGAAAGTCAAGGATACGGCTGTATGGACTTGTCAGTGTACCGTTATGCTTATTGCTATTGGCCAGTGCACAGGTGCAGGCCCAGTCATCAGACCCAACGGTTACCGAGCAAGATCTCAATGATTGTAAGTAACACTCTGCTACAAAGTTTGATTCTATAAACGTATCAACAGTAGAACAGTGTAATTAATTACTTATTTACTGTATTTGTTTAGTGGTGCAACTGAATGTGGTTAGCACGGAGTTCACGCTCAGCTTTAGCATTGACGATGAGGATAAGGATAAATATAGCATTGAGAATATAACCTGCCGCACTGGAACCGGCCCAACAGTCGTAGCCAATAGCGACCACGTCTGGTAAGCAGTTTCTTTCAAATATTTGCCTAAATCAGCTTCGCGCTTCTATTAAAATTTTACTAAATTGGTTCCGGAATAATCAGATTTGTCCTGCATTTTAACCTATGAATCCATTTGCTTACTTGTGTTCATATGTTCGTTACCCGTTTTTATCGAGAGAGCAGAAAATATCGATAGCTATCGGTTAAAATCGATTACATCTGTTTGCTTTCTTTGTAGTGAGGATCTTTATCCCTGCTCTGCATACACAAACATTATAACGCTGAAAAGTTTAGATGGCAATCTTATTGATCAGAACAAAGATGCTTACACGGAGTATGCAGGTGAGTAATATACTATATGTGTAGAGTATATCCACGTATAATCCTAAACTTATCATTATCAGTGCCCCAGACCACTTTGACCAGTTTAAGTTCCACGGAGACGAGTATCACAGTTACTTGGGAGACCACGAATCGCGCCTGTGTCAAACAATTTGAAATATCTGCCAAGCTGTCAACAAATCCGGATGTGGGTCAACTGGTGCAGCGGTTAAACCATGAGAGTGACTACACATTCGAGGGCGTATTGCCTTGTCGCATCTACAATGTTACACTGAACACAATCAACAATGCCAGCGAGCAGGTGGACAGGGATTCACAGTTGCAGGAGACGCTGTATCTGGAGCCCGGTGATCTGACCTTGACCATTAGCAATCGTTCCAATGGGGAAACGCGCATCAGTTGGGCTGATCCGGATAATAAGAGCTGTATAAGAAGCTTTTACTTCGTCTGGCAACGTCATAACTGCGAACCAAGTGGGGATGAGGAGACAACAACCACGGCAGAAGCAGAAACGGAAACCGAAACAACTACGGAAACGGCGACCACAAGTACCGATTGGGATGTGACAGGCGAGACGTATTCGCCACTGGAAATGACAGACAGTGAAAGTAGAAGTGAGTGATGCCAGCTTTTAATAAGAACTTTTGATCATAAAAAAGCGAATTCTTTAACTGATTTCCCATTTTTAATGTTCTTTCTATAGCGACCTGCGAGTGGAACGATGAGTCCAGTGATACCACCTTGACGTATTTCACACTCGGCGATCTGCAGGGCTGCGAACTGTATACCATCAAGGTCTACACGAATTTGGAAGTGAATACCACGGCCAAAGCCACCGAGACGTTTACATCCGCCGAGAAGCGTAAGTAATCTGTATTCAAGTACACGCTTAATCCAGTTCAAAGTCGAATTGCATAATTGCTTTAACTAATCTCTTTATTTCGGTTGCATATTTCGATTGCCAGTGCCAAGTGCTATATCGCAGCCCGCGCAGAGTGCAAACGCAACACAGTTGCAGTGGCGTTGGTCACCTCCCAGCGATAATGCCCAGTGTGTGGCCAATTACAGGGTGAATATAACAGGACCGACCCAGCGTTCGGAGCACAAGAGCAACGATCAGTTGACTAGTGACACGTCTGCCATATTTGCGGAACTGGAACCATGTGGAATCTACAATGTGGAAATTGTGCCCATCTCAATAAATGGCAGTTTGGGTACCAAGTACCAGAATCAGAGCAACATGAGCGAGGATCGTAAGTATACATCAGTTGGGAGGTTTGCTCGACATCTCTAACAAGTAACTCATTTTGTCTAAATAGGACCCACTCAGATATTGCAACCGATTAGCACGGTGAACAGTTCGTCCATTATGTTGCAGTGGGAGACTCCAGATTATGCGGATCTCTGTATAGCTGGATATCGCACAACCGGCTGGCTAGATACTGGTGAAGCACAAGACGAGCTGAGCACTAGCGTAACGAGTAATACGGTGTACTTCGATAAGGGTCTATACACCTGCCAGGCGTATATTATACAGATTATACCCGAGACCCACGAGAAGCTAGACGGTGAACACCGACATATCGAAGTGAAGACAACGGCAGCTGTGGTTCAAGTGGGCAAGGTTTGATTGATACAATTGATATTCTTTAGAGTAAATCTATAGTATGTTGCCTCTTGCAGGTCAATGTGGATTTGGCGGGCAGTAAGGCCACGTCCCATAGCCTGGAGTTCAATGCCAACAATGTGGACTACGATAACAATTGCCAGACGTTCTTTGCTCTCTTTACATGCTACACCCAGGCAGATGTTCCTTATAACTACTCCGAGAAGTATGTGGATAGTCATCGCGAGGGCAGGGGCTTCCAAGGTGTTCTCGAACCACTGTCTCCATTCACCTCATACACTTGCACCGTGACGCTCTACAATGTGGCAGGTGCTTCTATTCCCAAGACAATTGTCTCAACCGAAACCCTAGGCTACTGTAAGTGCGGTTAAATATAAACGGAATCAATATTATAATAATATATGATTAGTTCCAGAGCAGCCGGAGAAAGTTGTGCTGGATGAGTCGAAAAAGAATAATCTCACATTTAGCTGGAGTCCGCCGAAGTATCCAAATGGAGCCGTTAAATATTATCAAACATACATGATGCGCTACGAGGCGAGCTATTTTGTGCCCAACAGCTGTGCCGCTATCATCGAAAATATAGACGCCCAGACTAAAGGTACTGCCAATTAAGATTACCAATAAACTCTGTAGCTATTCCTAGAATCATGCTTTTTCCAGTAACCGAGACGACTGTCTTTACGGGGCTTCAACCCGCTGTGAAGTACATCATGCAGGTGGCAGCCCAAAATGATTTTGGCCTGGGTCAGTACACGGCGCCATTGGTGGCCACCACAGAACCTGATGGTAAGCTTTGGATGATTATTTCTATTAATATCTAACCCAGTTTACATTCGGCAGTGTCGGATCCGGTAACCGAATTGAATCTAACCTCACAGGGACCCTCACCTGATCCCAACAACTACAGCGCCAATGTGACCATCTTCTGGACGATACCCTGTAAGTCCAATGGTGAAATCGAGTGGTTTCTCCTGGACTTCAGGGGAACACGCAGCGAGCTCGACATAGAATTCCAGCGTGAGGTTAAACCAAATTTTACGGACAAGACGGGACGCATGTCCTATACGGAAACAGATCTTCAGCCGGAAGTCGATTACAGTGTCAAAGTGAGGGTCAAGACCGTCGGAGTGGACACACTAAGCGATTCAGTGCCCAGATTTTGGCAATCGCCCTCGGGCTGTTAGTATTTACCTAAACTATTAAGATTAAGAATCTTATTGTACTAATTGTCCATCTCTTGGTTGCAGTGCCATCACCTTTGGCCGAGGATGTGACACGTCAGATGCGTGTCAGTGCCTATGAAACGAATCATCCGACCAGCTCGGCTATTGTGCGTCTGCCTGCCAATGTATTGTCCTCGGAGTCGGGAGACATCAAATATATTGCGCTCCTGTTGTCGCAGAAAAACTGTGCAGGTGTACCGAAGCTGCATTTCGATGTGCTGAGCAACAATGAATGGCCTTCGATAGCATCCTGGGATGAGGTTGGTGGCGATTGCATTTACCAGTACCAGACAACGGAAGAGCATTGGGTGCCCCAAACGAGCAGTCGGAATGCAGCTTGGCGGGACAGCAGCGATGATGAAATAATCTTCACCATTGGCGTGGACAAGTGTCCGGATCAAACGAAACGCTACTGCAATGGCCCACTCACTCCCAACACGGAATACTACATGGTTGTACGTCTCTTCACTAGCTCCGGCTACACTGATGCCGCTCTGCTGGATTTCAAGACGGATGCCGCCATCAAGGTGACCCTTATCCTGGTCAGCGTCAGCTGTTGCCTGTTGCTTGCGTTTATCTTGGGTCTGGTGGTGCTCTGGGTGCGCAAGCGCATTGCGTGGTGAGTCACAGTGAGCACAGATCAGTCTGACCTTTGGCTAATATAAACTTTTTTCAGGCATCGCGACTCTGGGCAGGGCATTGAGGATCCGTTTGGCAATGTGATTGCCAAGAATTTCGCCATATTCTATTCGGAGGTCGCCAAACCGGAGAAATTGAATCGAGAGTTCAAGGAAATCACTGTAGTGGCCCTGGAGCTGAGCTATGCGGCCTCCGAATTGGGGAGCAATAAGAATCGATATGCGGATATATATCCCTGTGAGTAGCAGCTGTTTATTACATAAATCCACTTTACACTCTACATTTCTTCCACAGATGATAAAAATCGAGTTATACTAGATATTGATTCTGATGGATCCGACTATATCAATGCCTCTTTCATCGATGTAAGTGAACTAAATGCTTCTCCATCCTCCATTTGTACTCAAGATATTATGTACTCATAGGGTTACACGAGAAAAAAGGAATACATTGCAACGCAAGGCCCCAAACCGGAGAGTGTGATGGACTTCTGGCGCATGATATTACAGCTTAATGTGCGGGTTATTGTTCAGGTCACCCAATTCCGTGAGGGCAACACGGTAGGTTATATGTTTGATTTTCAAAAGGATATTAAATAAAAACTACTTTTATTCTAGGTTAAGTGCCATGAGTATTATCCTTATAACATGCGCGGTTTGGTAGTCACCATCAAATCAAAGGAATCCTTTGAGATCTACGATCGCACGGAGCTCTCTGTGGTGCACGAGAAATATGGCCTTAAGGAGAAAGTCATACATTTCTTTTTCAAGAAGTGGCCCGATCATGGCTGTCCTGATGATCCCACGCATCTCATTACGTTCGTGAAGAAAGTCAAGGCGGAAAAACGTCCGAACTACTCCCCGATAGTGGTGCACTGTAGTGCCGGAGTGGGACGTACGGGTACTTTTATTGGCTTGGATTTGATCATGCAGCGCCTGAAGAACGAGTCGAAAATTAATATTTTCGAAACAGTTAAAAAACTGCGATTTCAGGTAAGACATAAGAAATGTATTGCATAACCTTTTTATACTCATTGAATATCTATCCTTGCTTGTTGTAGCGTATGAAAATGGTGCAGACTCTGCAACAGTACACGTTCCTGTACGCCTGCACCTATGAGGTGGTGAAGCACAAGATTCCACGTGCAGCACTCAAGCTTGAGGGACGCTCGAACACATCACCCATACCACCGTTGGCAAGCACCAAAAAGGTCAGCTTCCCGGATGTTGATCTGGATCAGGCTGGTGTGCAGGCCACACCAGACCCAGAGTTGGGGAACGGTACAACGGTACAACTGCCAGCACGGTTTAACGGCCTACGAAGGGGAAAGGATTTGGATTCGTTGTGTGAACAGGCGGAACGTAATTACGGGCGAGAGAATGGAGAGTGCACTATATGATTTTATGAGCATTTTGTGACATCAGCAGACAACTGTATATTTATTGTATTATATAAAAGAAATACATATATGTATATATAAACTTAACAGCCAACGCAGCCAAAGAGAAAGGTGTATGTGAGCATTGTACTGTGAAAAATAAATAAATATATAAATAATATTAAGGGTGATGGGTATACTGCAATTTGATAGTTTCTGTTTTTCATTCCTACTATACAAATTTCAAATGTGCTTTATCGTAATTAGCCAACGTATTGTACGACAAGCAACTCAATCGCGTTTCTATCGATAACTTATCGATATTTTCGAATAGTAGTGTAACACTGTTCATAAACGTTGCAAGTTAGAAAAAGATGTAGTAAACACTCAAAAACGAAAAAAGCGTCAAAAATAAAAAAAAAGAGACAACGGGCAACGGGTCTACACCCCTTGCCATGAAAATCAATGCTTTATGACGCAAATGCTTCATCGTGTACGCGTCGACTAACAAAACTTTGCACTGTTACATTAACAGAAACGTATTGCAAAAGAACAAAATAATTAGTCGGTAGATGGCGCTCCAAATATTTAGTTCAACACCTTGTCAATAGATCTGCAAAGAATAGCCGCCAGATGTAAATAACTCTGTTTGTGAGCCCAACAGAAATTTATTTAATTAAATTACTTATATATTGGTAAAATTTATATTATGTCAAGCTTAAGGCACTATTATCGATGGAAAAGTTTCAGATTTAAAAAATGTCATTGAACCAACACATTAAAAAGCGCCAAATGTGGCTACCGTGAGAGTAACACTGCTCACAATCGTTGTGAATGTCAGAAATTAGAGTTTGTAAACATATTAACGTTTAGTGTTGGCGAAATTACAAAATGTCGGAGCGCAAAGTCCTAAATGTAAGTAAAAATATTAAAATACATAATAAACCGACTACTAATATTGTGTTTTCTATAGAAATACTATCCGCCGGACTTCGATCCATCGAAGATACCGCGCATGAAATTGGCCAAAAATCGGCAATACACAGTCCGATTGATGGCTCCGTTTAATATGAGATGTAAAACTTGCGGAGAGTATATCTACAAAGGCAAGAAATTTAATGCACGCAAGGAGGATGTGGAGAATGAAACCTATTTGGGCATACGCATTTATCGATTCTACATTAAGTGCACACGATGTCTGCAGGAGATCTCCTTTAAAACGGACCCGCAGAACACAGACTATGAGATTGAAGCGGGTGCTACACGTAACTTTATGGCACTTAAGCTAGCAGAGGAACAGGCGCGACGTGAGGAGCAAGAGGCACGCGAGGAGGAGGCAAATAATCCAATGAAATTGCTGGAGAATCGCACACAACAATCACGCAATGAAATCGAGATGATTGAGAGTCTCGAGGAGCTGCGTGATCTAAACAGGCGTCAACACACTGTCGACTATTCGACCATGTTGGAACAGTACAATCCAGCGGAAACAGAACGTGAGCGTGAGGAGCGAGAGGAACGCGAAGATGAGGCCTTTATCAAGTAAGTTTCTGAGCATTAAAAAACCATTTCAATGCACTAAAACCATACTATTTCATTTTGCAGATCTGTTAACTTTAAGAACAAAACAGACGGCAAACGCATTGTAAGCGAGGAAATCATTGAGGAGCTAAAAGAAGAGGAAATGCCAGCGCCGCCAGCACCGAAAATAGCCAAGCCCAGCATTGCCCCTGCGTCCAGCAAGTCAGTTTCAACTGCTGCACACTCGCTTGTCAAGCGCAAGACGCCCCTGGTGCTAGTGAAACCCAAGGCACAGGTTGCTTCACAAGCTTGTGCTACTACAGCTACTGCAGAGGCACCCACAAATGCTGCAGTGCCAGCTACCAGCATACCCAAGCCTGCAGCACCAGCGGGATTATCGCTCTTGGCTGCTTATAGTGATAGCTCTGAAGATTCCGATTGACCGATGCCAACTAATAGCATTTATATCAATTTTTTAATACATGTGAATAAATGTTAAAATCTTGAGATTATCTACAAGCGTATTGTATTTGGGTAAAGGAATTGTCATGCCTTGGAGCTGCATCCTTTTGAGTCTATATTTTACTGTATTCAAATAAAAAACGCACTTTTATTTTTAATATTTAACTTTAAACATATTATGGTATGTTTATTTTAATTTTCTCCAGTTAAATTTCTGCATTTTGTAAACTTACAATACTAGATTAATTCATATATAGTCAAGGCCATAAGCATAAGGCAAATCAATTTACAGATATATCATTAAATTTCAATCAAAATGATAAGGGAAAAATATTGAATAGGCTAAAATAATAAGTATGTATAGTCATATTCAGTTTGAATTGAATTTCGTTTTTCATTTAGCATCATTTAAAGTGGCAACGTAGCTTGATTCAAGTCCAGTTGATACATTAATTATAGACTTAAGACGAATATATACAGCTGCAAATGGTCAATAAAAAAATAATAATAAATAATAATATCACAAGCGAAATAAACAAGTTGTAATCGTACTTAGATTAATATTATACTATAATAATATGATGTATGTTTTAGGTTATGCATGTAATAAAAAATCCAACTGAATTTCATAGATTACGAAGACACTGGTATGTTCTAGCTTCCGAATCGGTTAGCCGAATATATATATATATACAAAATATCGGACTATATAACTAGTTGTATGTATATTATAAATATGCTATATAAGGTCACCCTCTGCGCATTCAGGGGCTTTCCCTCTAGGCAAGCGTCGTCACATTTCATATATTATTAACTCTTACTTTTACTTTTACATATTTTACGAGTAACAGTCTTTGTTCGTTTTGTTTTATGGGGAGTGGTGTATTTATGGGTTTGTGGGGGCGTGGCAGTGCCTCCATTTGTATTTGGTGTGTGCATTTTGGTTAATAATTTGCTTTGGTTGAGTCTGAGTGTCTGCATTCATATGTCCACCGCAGCGGACTGTTTGTAGTCCACGCTATTCGGGCTGCTCAGCTGCGCGCTGCACTTGCGCGGCGGTGTCGCTGTTGCCACACCTAAACCAACACCAACTGCCACGCCTCCGCCATCGTAGTTGTGATTATTGTTACGCAGAAAACGCTGTTGCTCTGCGGCCGTATGGTTGAGCTCATAGAGCTCCATGTCGTCGTACTCGGAGATGCCCAGAGCACGCGTGGGTGCAAACTGTAGATCCTCCTCTGGCTCGAGTTCTTCCTCCTCTTCCTCATCATCATCATCGTCGTCGTCGTGGTCGTTGTGTCCCACACGACGGCGTTGCGAAAGCGCCACCGCGAAATCCTCTAAACTTCGCTTGACCGCCGCATCGGAACCAGTGCCCGAGTCTTTGCTGGACAGATGATCCTGTTGCGCCTCGAGATCTGACTGCTGTAGGTAGCTCAGCGTTAGGCCCTGCTCCAGGCAGCGCTGCTCATACGATGGCGTCGTCGTCACAATTAACCGACTCTGAGTGTGTCCACCATCACCCAAATCAGCCAGGCTCCTTGGACGCAGTTGTCCCTGGTCCTGGTGCCCCTGCTGTGGCTTGGGCAGACCTTCCAGCACGAGCGTGGACTGATGCGGACGTAGTTGTGTACGATTCAGTGTGGTCAACTGCGTCTGATCTAACTGTATTGTGTGCTGACTGCTGGTGTGTGTACGGCTGGCATGGGTCTGCTGTAGCTTGCGCCGCTGATAGCGTAGGGTACACCAAATGATGCAGGTGCCAATCAATACACAGCTTATCGTCAGCATCACCACGCCCAGCAGCAGCACATCGATGTTGAGACTCTCCTTGACCACCAGCAGTTCCGATTGCAACGTCAAAGTACGTGAGTTATCTGTGATCTCACAGCGATAATGTCCCGCATCATTGGACTGGGCATTCACAATGACCAGCAGCTCTTTGCTGCTGGTAAAATAATATCGTTCTGCATCCTGTGCCGTCGGTGAGTTATGCAGCGGTTTATTCTCCTTGAACCACTCGCGATGTGGCTGCTCCAGCTCCTGATTGGCCGCATCGCTAAGACACTCCAGCACACAGGTGCGTCCCAGCACCACCTCCTTGTGCACCAGCGGTATGCTTGGCAAAGGTTTATCTGCAGATAAGGATAACATTATTAGCTACCAACACGAGTAAGATATGTACAACAGTTCGCTTACCATTCACCAGCAGCGTGGCATTCACTTTGATTTCCCCAGCCGGACTCTCCGCTGTGCAGGTGTATATGCCGGAATCACTTGGCTTGGCATTCGTGATGAGAAAGGCATTCTCCTCGCGTATCACCTGCAAGCGACGTTCTGTAGCTGCTGGGAAATCGCTGGCGCCAAACTTCTGCAGAGCTATCTCCGGCGTGGGATCGCCGCTAGCCGAGCACACCAGTCGCGCTGTCTCCCCAGCGTCCAGCGTTAAATTTGAAGGCACTTGCAGGAAGCTGGGATGTACTGAAGAAATAGAATAAAAGATTGGTTATTACATGGATCGAAATCAAACTGTTGTCGCTTTCACTCACTTCCTATGGATATTTTAAATTTCTGCGCATAAGTGGTGCCAAAAGCATTGGACACAACGCACTGATAGCGCCCGGCACTCTCGTAGGTGACATTGGAGAGGCGTAGATAGCCATAGATGGTTGTTTGATTGCTTAACTGATCGTGATGTATCTGCGTCTCGGTGCTGGCGCCATCGTGTAGTGTTTGTCGCTCATTCACGTGTTGATTGTCGTGTCGCCACTTGATCTTAAGCTCATCCGCAGCAGCCATGGAAGCGGCAGCCGGTGAGCTGGCAATGCATTCCAGTGTGATGTTGGCACCCTTGACAGCGAGCATGTTGTCCGGCTCCTTCTGCAGCACCGGCTTGGGTGAATCAGCTGCAAGTGAAATAAATCGATTAGGAATAATCCCAAAACATAATCCAATCAAAAGCTAAACTTACAGCAAACTAACTCTGCGTTGGTCAACTGAAAGAGTTGGCGGTCGAGCAGATGTTCCGGGTAGCCACAGACCACATTAGACGGCATCTGCTCAGCCTGGGTAGCAAAGCGACTCAAGAGCCACTCGCGGAACCAGATCAGATCACAGTCGCAGATAAAGTTGTCCGACTTAAAGGTGAGCTTCTGCAGTTTCTGCATATGTTCAAAGGCATTCGCCTGTATGCTGGCTAACGTATTCCCGCCCAGATTGAGCACCTCAAGATTGTTGAGTCCAGTTAATGCCTTGCTGCTAATCTGCTTTAGATTATTCCCATAGAGATCCAAACGATGCAGTTTGCGCAGCGCCTTGAATGGTGCCATTGCCGATTGATCCTCGATGATCCAGGCGAGGCGATTACGACGCAAATTCAACTCCTCCAGATTCTTGACACAGTCAAAAGTATTCTCTGGCAGATATTGCAGCTTATTGTGGGACAAATTCAACACTTTCAACCGCTTCAAGCAATCCAAATGCTGTGCCTTAAACTCGCTGATGTAGTTGTGCGACAGATCCAACGATTCCAAGGACTGTGTGAACTCCCAGGTGTCAAGTTCAATGCGTGATATTGAATTATTCGATAGACTCAAATGGTGCAGTTTCGTCAGATTGAACAGTCCCTGGCGGGATAGCGAACTGATGCCATTGTGATCCAGCTCTATGCTCTCAATATTACGCATCACATGGAACACACCATCCTGCAGCATGCGTATGTTGTTTGCCTTAAGCTGCAGCTTCTGCAGTGACAACAGACCACGGAACGTGGACCAATTGATCTCCAGCTGATTATTGTTGAGGGCGCTAAAAGAAATCATACATTAAATTGTAATTTCTTCTGCGTGTACTCCATTACTCCACTTACAGTTTCTTTAGGCGATTCAGATTCTTGAACACGCCCACTGGCAAACTGCTCAGGCGATTATTGTTCAGCTCCAGATCCGTTAGATTCGTTAGCATGGCAAATGCCAGCTCATCCACGCTGCCAATCTCATTCGAATTGAGTATGCTGCAAAATACATAAACTACAGTTAATAATCGCACTAAGTTTAGTTAGTTGAGGCCACCTACAGATGCGATAGTCGATTGGGCCGCAGGAACATGTTGGCCTCCACGCTGTGCAGTTGATTCTTGCTCAGATCAAGCGCCTTCAGTTTGGGCAGCAGAGCCAGTGCCTCGCTCGAGATGAGCTGTATGCGATTATTGGCCAGATTCAGTTGACGCAACGCAGTTAGACCCATCAATTTTGGCATAACATCCAGCTGATTGCGCTTCAGAGTGCTGCAGAAGAAGTAAAGAAGTAGTGTCATTTAGATAGATCTAAGCTCAATTGCTCTACGGCTAATACCAGGTAATGCTTTTAGTGTAGATTTCAAATTTCAGTTAAAAGCTTTACAGATTATTGCAGCATTATCTAATACGGCACAAATGTTGCCATTTCAAACATTATCTAGAGCTCTCAAGGCCCCGTACTTAAGTAGTGCAAAGAGGTTGTTCAGTTTAATAAAGTTAAATTCTATTTTAAATTAATTTAAATTAAATATAAAAAGTTGGAAACTTATTATAGAACTTAAGATGAGTTTAACAAGTACAGCGTCTATCATTGTCTGTTGCATCCGACTGTTGTTACTTACAGTTTGTGTAGTTCCGGTAGATTTCGTATGGCCAACACAGTGCTGTCGTTCAGTCTGTTCCCCGCCAGATGCCTTTGTATGTGGGTGGGAGGGGAGAAAGTGGTAAAAAGAGAACAATATTAGCTGATTGGATACTTCGCAGCGTGCAATTATGCTGCAATTTGATAAACTGATAAGATAAACAGTATAATTCACCATGCAATTATTAATGCAGTCAACGTCGATAACTCACATTGTGTGGAATTTTTTTCTTTTTATTTTATGTTTTGCATATATTATATCTTGCTTTGCAGTGCATTAAATTGATTAAATGTGCAACGATTAAATCGCAACCCCCAAAATATACAAAACTGACTGAAAATGGAAAACAAGTTGAGAAGGCAAGCCAAAGGAGTCCGACTTGCAGATACTATGTAAGGAGTAAGTGAGATCTGTAGTTATTTCAAATTGGATTCGTATGGCTAAAACTATGTCGTAAGGAATAAGTAAGAGCTATAGAAAGTGCTTTGCAAATCGTAAGCTAAAAACAATATCTTGAGATATAAAAAAGTGTATCGTAAGCATTGAACTATATCCTATATCGCAGTCAGTCTGCAATCGAACTGTTCATTGTAGTTCACCTGAAGGATGAAGTTTTTACAGCACGAACTAAAGCTTAGTACTCAGCTCAAATAAAATTTCTAAAACTCTATTCAGTTAGTTGAACTAGAGGTGGAGAACTATCGATGGTACTATCGCCACTATCGATGGTTTAAAATAAACTATCGTCGACTATCGATGGCGCCCACTATTGTTAGTTCTCCACCTCTAAGTTGAACTAATCGAATTACAGCTCTAGTCGGCAATGCCTTAGAATTCCCCTCTATCACTTTCATCCACCCCATTTGTAAACTGCAACTTTTACAGGGTACAATCGAAAAAGCAGCAAACTATGCAGCAAGCGAGGGTTGTTGCAAATGTTTTTGCCAAGGGGCTGGGGCAGGGGGAGGGGGAAATGGCAGTTGTTCGCTCGGTTGGGGGTTACTTTTACTTACAGTGTTTGCACATAGCTGGGCAAGACGGGCACACGCTCCAAGTGCAGCTTATCACAATCGAAGAATACGTTAAGGCACTTGCACTCCTTGGGACAGTTGTTGTTGTTGTTGTTCTTGTTGCTTTTGGCATTCGCTGATTCGGCTGCGGCCAGTGCACGCTCTGCCTGCTCATATTGCCCGCCATCGTCGGCAACGAAACCGTTCGTTTCCAGTGAAGCCGATGCCAGGGATGGGGCCATTTCCAGTGGTATGTGCAGCGCTGCAAATTCTTCATCTTCATCGGTTGCCGTCGCATCTTCCGATTCGTCGTCGTGCAGTGGCAAAAAACGTTGACGTTGCCGTAAACGCTGCTGCTGCTGTTGTCGTTGATGCGTTGCGGCCGCTGCTGCTGATGCTAGCGCTGCCGCACTTCCGCTGCCACCGCTGCCACCAGGGATAATTCCTGCTGCTCCGTTATTCTTGGCCAACATGGCGAACAGTTGTTGCTGGGGCAATTGCTGATTGTACGAAGCGCCGCCCGATTTAAGCAGAGCGCTCAACGGCGACGTCGACGACTCCCCAGACGCTGACGTCGACGGCGCAGCAGCGGCGAGTGGTACGTTGCTTTGACAAATTGTTGTAGTTGTTATCAGCAGCATGCACGTAATTAGTAGTAATTTATTGATTTTATTGAAATCATTTTTTATTTTCGTTGCTGTTGTTGCTGCTGCCGCTGTAGTATAATTGCAATTATCATTATCGTTCTTCTTGTTATTTTGTTGCTGTTTGCGCCGCCGCCGGCGCCGTCGCCACTTGGTACTCATGCTCAGCGTTGCGAGGCGTTGCAGCAGCAGCAATAGAATCGACGTCGTCATTTGAATTTTGCCAACGTAGTTGCTCTTGCTGCTCCTATTGTAATCGTAGTTGTTGCTGTTGTTGCATATTCGTCGCTTTCGATAATTATTAAAATTGTTTGTTGTTGCTGTTGTTGCTGCAGTTACGGCGCATGCACAATCCTTTTCCCTTTGCATTTCCCTTTTTATAGCCGCTACGTGCATTCTGCAGCGTTTTTGCCTTCCACTTGTTCTCTAGTCGCTTTTATTTACTTCTCACTTCTCACTTGATAAATTCGTACGTTTTCAACGCCGTTGTGCGTGCGCTTTTCTTACATTTCGTTCTGCCGTTATTCCTGCGCAGCAGCAACTGTGGCAACGGCCGTAAAGCGCGCTGCCATTGTCGCCATTTTTCTTTTTTGACTACTCTTCGCCTGATCAGCGCCTGCGGAAGAGAGAGATGAAAGATAGGAGAATGTGATTAATGTTGCCAGACTATGCAGATTTTTCCTATATCGTAATTATAAATATCGTAAAGTTTGTCGTAGAGAATATCGTAAAGAACTAAATAGACGAAGTATGTGATTAATGTTGCCAGATTATGCAGATTATGCCTATATCGTAATTATGATTATCGTAAAGTTTATCGTAAAGAACTAATGCCAACTGACGACTGACGGCAGAGTGCAAAATAAATGCTCGTTAAATTAAAATACGACCGGATGTTTTTTTGTGCAAATAAAAAACGAATACATATGTACATATATAAAATATAACACGAGAAAAGAAACGCGCTATATAAACACAAACAACAACAAACAGCAGAAGCAAAAGCAGCAGCAGCAGCAGCATCAGTCTGAAAGCCCATTGCAAAATATGAAGAAAAGAATAATAAAAATATCTTCCACTTGTTGAAATTGTGCAGCGTTTTGCATTTTGTACTTGAGTCCAAAACAAACACACACACACACAACCACGCACACCTACACTTCTTCACACACACACAAGCATGCGAAAGCTGACAAGAAATTCGTTGACATTCAGATAAAGAATGCTGCGCACTTTCTGCTATCAGCTAAACTCAAGGTATGCTCGACCTACAGATGCTCACTAATTATCCATTAATAAAACTATTAAACTATTTTAATTATTATAAAGACAATGGTGCTTAAATAATGAATATTTCTGCTAAATATGATTAAATGTTTTCAACATAAATTTTACAATTTATTTATTTACTTAATTATATTCAGTTAAATACATAAACATAATAATAATTGAGGAACGCAAAAATTATATTTAAACATCATAAATCAAATCATTAAATTATATTCTTTAAAAATGAAATTTGATGCTAAATATACCTATGTATTTAGTAGTACATATTTCCTACACAAGTTCTACATTAACAATTTGTTTTGCCTGTTTATTTCTATGTTTTCTTCTTGATAAGATTTGGTGTAGTAATCGATCAGTTGCTATCGATAACAGCTGAACTTAATTGCTAGCAATTTGATGTTTCTTTTAGTAGTCAAGTCTAAAAGTGCTAAACAATTTTCCCAGGCCAAAGCAACACCCACCAAAAAGGGCAGCAAGAGCGAGGGGCGTGCAGCGGCGGGTGGGTGGTGCTGGCGGCTGCAAAAACTCAGCGAATGTCCGCACAATTACCGCAACAGACATGACCATATAAATATATACACAACAGACAGACAGACATATATACTTGCTATATAGAGAGACAGGCGGCTTTTGCTTATGCCCGGCTACTAAAAATGGCCTGGCACACACACACACACACACTCGCATACACACACATGCGCGCGTTAAAATGCCCAGACAACCAAATTTAGTAACACGAAGCAACAACAACAACAACTAAAAGAGCCAAGCGTAATGAAATCAAATAAAAAAGTGCTCCGACCAAAGGAAGAAAAACAAGCAAGAAAAGAAAAGAAAAGGAAACCAGCAGCAGAAAGAAGAATCACTTGGCTCATTTTACTTCATCGTTTGTGTGTAGTGCAAGAATTTTCTTCAAAGAATTCTCTCCACAAATGAAAACAATTTTCTCACAACTCCATTTTCTGCTACAGACTCCGTCCGCCCGTCCGTCCTCGGTCCGTCTGTCTGTCTGCCGTTCTCTCTATATATAGTATAGAGTTTATATTGCAGGCGAGTGTACTAGTTTCTTTGCCCGTTTCAAGTGTCCAATGTTGAAGTGCTTTTGATTAGTTTTAGTTTGCCAGCGATATAAGCAACAACAACAACACATTGGCCCCAATATTATGCCGTGCCGTATGGCCAGGGCACTCCCCAACAGTCCCCAAACAAAGTTGTAACTACACCATAGGTTTGGGGTCTTTCCTCTCCAATGCAATTATCTAATCAATAGGTTCGCACTGTCTACGATCGTTTAGTTCAGTTCGGGCTAGAGTCGGTATCTACAGAGGAAATCATTTTATAGATATTGTACCTAGTGAGTACATAGAAAACTTTTTATTGGCCCCGATGATGTTGAAGGGTAAATATTTAGTTAGAGTAGGGCAAAGAGAGCCGGAATGGAAGTTACCAAGACCACAGATATAGGAAAATATATTTTAGAATGCGGATAAAATTTGGAAATTTTATTCTAAATAAACAAATTAAAACTTATAAATGAGACATCAATAAAATAGCTCTACAATATGTAAAAAATTTATCATATTTTTTAAAATTATGTGCCTTACTATAGTTAACTTTAGTTTACCTTTATTCTAGGCCTTTATTTTATACTGAAATGGAAATGTATGCGCGGGATTTTGTGGTACTGTAGTATGTAGCAATCATTCCTTTAGAATAGGGTATAAAATTCATATGACCTTCCATAATTCACCACTATAAAGCGTTCCGGTGGCCTATCGATCAACGTGTGCCGCCCATCACCATCGATGACAGTTGCGTCTATCGATCAATATCTTGAAATTCGCAACTCCGTCTTTCTTATTTTCACATATAAATCAGCTAGCTCTAGTCTCCGTCTCCGTCTCCATCTTCGTCTCCCCCATCTTGTGCTGCTGCTTCTTGCTACAATTTTCACACACCAATCAGCGGCGTTCGTGCGGTTCAACTAATTTTCGTTGATCTTTAAAATGTGGGCCGCCATTTTGAATTGATTTGCATGCATAACTAACTGAATCGCATATTTATTAGCATAAATTCTGCTTCCAAAAATGAGAAGAAAAAAACCCAATGTAAGGGCAAAACCCACGCTTGAGATCAATTTAGCTTTCGCTTTGAACTCATTTTAAGACAGCTTTAGAGACAACAACAAAATTTACGACGAGCAACTTAAATGCAGATTTCTGTCTTGGTTGTGTTTTTCTTTTTCGGTTTTTTTCGTCAACTCCCTCACAATTTATTAGATAACGGTACGAGGCGAGTAGTATTGTGTTTTATTTTCGTTGTTTTCTTATTATGAAAAAAGAAGAAAAAAATAAGACAAAATGTCGACGTTGTTAGCTGTCGATGGCGATGATATGATAATGCCGCAGATAAATATACAATGCTCGAGAGGGAATACAACTAGCATACATACTACACACACACACACACACACACATATGTACATGTGTATGTGTGAATGTAGCTGTCCAACGATCATTAGCTACATCGGAATAACATCATTTTTTATAAGATTAGAGCAGATTGGGGGCGGAGGGGGAGGGAGTTACGAATGTGGTCTATAGACCAATAGATACTCTCTGTTATCGAAAGGCTATCGATATTCTAGTCAGATAGAACCATTTTATTCACTTTTACAAATTTTTGTGAGATAAGCCAAGTGCAGAGTATTTGAAATTCGTTTAGACTGCGTTTCTTTAGACTGTGTACTAATTTTTTAATTTAAATTTATGTAACATTTATTGATATGTATGTATACATTTTTTTCAGATGTTACACATTTTGTTTTACTTTTTTAACATTTTACTTGGATTTGAAATAAAATTTAATGCCTGCGGCTGCATTTTTATTTAGCTTAATTTCTACCTGCTGCCTGTTGATTTGCTTTTTAACATTTAAATTGGTAATTTTCTTCTTCTTCCTCTTCGTTGTTGTTGCTGCCTGTTGAATTTTCTGCCGTCTCCGCTCGTTTTTAGACCCTGTACTTTAAAAAAGTACAAAGGGTCTATTAGGTTTGTGCAAATGACATTTGTGTGTAACAGGCAGAAGGAGGCGTGGCAGACCCCATAAAGTATATATATTCTTGATCAGGACGACGAGCTGAGTCGATATAGCCCTGTCTGTCTGTCCGTCTGTCCGTCTGTCCGTCTGTCCGTCTGTCTGTCTGTATGAACACCTAGATCTCGCAAACTATAAGAGCTAGAGACTTAATTCTTTTTTTGTTAGGTTCGTGTATTACATAGGCAGGTCAAGTTTATTTCAAATGTTTGAAAAGTCATCCCCCTCCCCCTCAAATTCGCAAAAATATTCCCAGCATGTACAGTTTTAGAGTCACTGTCACTTCCATTTTTGCATGAATAAAGCTTTAGAGGTGCTTTGCATGTTTGGTGCGAGTTGCAGCCCAATCGGATAATAAACACAAGAGATATTTGACAAACAATTTTCTGTACTTAGCATGTGGGAGGGGGAGGGGGAAGCCACAGTGTACGCGGCCACTAGGGCGTATGCGTGATTTTTGATTGTGAGTATGAATGTATGTATGAGTATTGGTTATTGTTTGTATTTGAGCGAATAATTGTATGTATATGTGTTTGTGTGTATGTGTGTATGTATAAGTGCATGTATATGTGTATGTGAGTATGTTCATACATATATGCTGCTGCTGTTACCGACGCCCAGGGCAAACCAAAGTACAGGGTCTCCTACTGTCGGTTGCGTCCGACTGTAGCTTTGCGTCCGACTGTAGCTTTCCCTACTTTTTTTTCTTGTTGTTGTTGTCGCCCACTGTCTTTTTTTTATATGTTTCTGCTTCGCCCAAAATGTTGTTGTTGCTTCTATTTGTGTCTGTGCTTGTTGTTGTTTATTGCCTTTGCCAAATGAATAAAAATATATACAATATTTTTGTGAATAAGCACAGTGCGTGTGTGTGTGTGTGACGCCTGTCGTTGGCGTCAAAGTAAAAGTCAAAGCGCAAGCAGTGGGCGTACAGCTTGTGTGGGGGATAGCTTGAGGTGAGTTGCTGCAGTGTGGTGAAGTTGAGTTAAGAGCAGCTGCAGCTGCTATCTCCCCTTGCCCCTTGTCCGTTGCCGAAAAGTGCAAGAAACAAATAGTTTTACTTTTAATTAGTTTAATGTTTACATTTTTCAAATATTTTACTAGCTATAGACATATTTTGTAGCTGAGCCATATCCGGCTGTTGCTCAAAATACAATCAATTGAATTTAATTGCTCATAAGCTGATTTCCAAGAGAATTGCAAACACACACACACACACACACTGACATGTGTATAAGCTTGTAAACTTGTCTAATTTGTGTGTCTCTTTCAAACGTAATCGATTCGTTTTGCCGTGATCCAGCAGCAATTGAAAAAACACACGAAACTTTATTCGCTTTTCCATACTCAGTTCTCAGACACTCTTAAACTCCGCTGTCGCAGCAGCCAGCAACAACAACAACTGAAGCTGAAGCTGCGCTTTTGTCGCGCTCTCTCTTCGCTTTTCGCGCTCTTTGCGTGTGTGTGTGTGCTTGTGTTTGTGTGTGTGTGAGTAGGTGCGTGGGCACGAGAACGGAAACAGTGCGCAGTCGACGTCGACGTCGCTACGTTGTCTGTCGCAGTTGACGTTACGTCAATGTGTTTGCGCGCATGTGTGTGTGTGTGTGCGTACGTGTGCTTTGCCTGTGGCTTACAATAACAACATAAAAGGTAAAAACGCTGCCTATTGCCGCGCTGTCTGCGGCAACTAATTAGGTAACGTGCCAGCTACAACAACAACAACAACAACAATAACAATAGCAGCAACAACAAGAACCCATGATAAGAGCAGCGCAGTTGCTGCGCAGCAATAACGACGCAAATAGCAACATAAATTTTGCACAGACACGCACACACACACACACGCACACTCACACACTCATGCAGAGTAAAATAAAATCCAATAAGAAAAAGCAACTGCCAGGCTGTCTGCCAACGGCTGCCTTGTTGTTGTTGTTGCTGCTGCTGCTGCCGTAGTTGTTGCTGTTTTTTTTTTCTTTTTGCAAAAATAAATTTAATTTTGTAGTCATTAATTTTCCACTCTAGATACGAGCGCGAGACATAGGCTCCCTTTCAGCCGCCGTCTCAGCCAACGAGGCTGCCCCCTGCTCCCCCTGCGTCTCTCTTAAACACTAATTAAATAAGTAAAATGAGTTTTTTATAATTGTTGGTTTATTTCATTGCCTTCTGCTTGAATGCTTTGGACTTTATAACGGTTTAGTAAACTGAGCGAGCGGCGGAGAGTATAATGGGGATGGGGTACAGAGACGCTGAAGCTGAGAGGCGAACGAGAGGGGGGGGGCTTGGTCAGTTAGCAGCTATTTTGTGGCTTTTCTTTTGGGCATTTTCAAGTTCAGTTCGACGCAATTAGTTAACGTTTTGTTGTACTTAGTATGCTGAGTGTGTGTGCGTGTGTGTGTGTGTGTGCGTGTGTATGTAAATAAGTACGCGTTTGTGTGTATGTATAATAAATTAACGTCTTTTTTATCGCTTTAATGATAAACCGTTTTGCTTGATTGCTCTAAGGCACATATAAATAAAATATATATACACACACACACACACACACACACACATGCATATGTATGTATAAAAATAACAAATAAATAAAGCGTATAAAAAGTGCATGGGTATTATTCAAGTTGTTATTGTTATTGCTGTTGTTGTTCTTGTGAATTTGATAAGCGAGCTTGAGGCTTGTGATACGACGATATCATATGCCAAAACGCACACCCCCAGGCCATCACATAGGGAAGCATGCTAGTCAGGTGGACTCGCCAGGCTTAGTGCCAGCTTACTGACCTTGAGGCATGTGCGAAAGATATTGAAGATAGTACTGTAATGGCTTAAGATATCAATTCAAGCAATATACATATTTTGGAATTGGGAAAGTCCATAATAGTAGTACTATATTCAGACATGTCATTAGTATTTCTACTGAATCATTTACTTGTAAAACTTGTAATGAATATATGTATGTATATCTATGTATATATTTAAAAGTATTTGTGCTGACTGACTACCATCAATCCAAAACAAACTTAATCTACTACTTATACTATACATAGGTGAAACTAACTGCCAAAAAATGGCGACTATAGCTCTCTTTCTATTCAATCATTTACAAAACTTTTAATGAATCTATATCTATGTATGTATTTTGAAAGTATTCATCCTGACTGACTGACTACCAACAATCCACAACAAACTTGATCTACTTGCACTATACTATAGACTATAGCTCTCCTAATTTACGAATCCTAGGTCTTCATACAGAAGGACAAGGCTATATCGACTCAGCTCCTGATACTGATCAAGAATATATATGCAATGTGGAGTCTGCCACACCACCTTTTGTCTCTTACACACTTTTTTCAGTTACACATACTCAAGCTAGATCTAAATCTAAATTGGTTTCTTCAGTTATAAATAGTGATCAAATTACCAATGCATTACATTTACATTTTTCATTTATCTAAAAGGAATAATACTAAGAAATAATCCAAATTTAATTGGAATCATATGGGGCGTTGTATTTAATAAATTTGCTCTTATTTGGAGTATATTCCCCAAAGATTCTCATGGCTGAGGACTTGGGTAAACTGTCTATTTACTCAGGGAATCGCATATGCCACGTTTATCAACACTAAATCGCTGCGATTCGCTTATAAATCGTATATAGCTCTAATCAAATCATATCTTGTCTAGTTCCCTAGAAAATCGCTGTTTTCATATAGTCTCCCATATCATAATGTGACGTCAACTGCATGACAGACTAGCACAAATTTAATTTGCTTACGAGGCGCACTAAAAACACGTATACCCTGTAGAGCAAGTGTGGAAAGGGTATGCTGAATAATAGTAAGAAATGTTCGCAGTCATAAATGAATGAATCTAATATGTAGTATAATTAACATAAATTCAATTTAAATTGGGAATTATTTGCCAAACTCATTCGCATGTCTTGCCAACTAGAGGGTAACCTTTAGTTGATCTTGGCAATTATTAAGCATATGTCTTATCATGCTGCCCGATAAGCAGTTGAACAAAAACAAGTGACAACATTTTAAAGGGTTTTATGTGAGACTTATCGACTACTGTCGCCTGATAGTAGTGGAAGGAACAGGGCCTACTTCCACTCGGTACTTCTTGCGATTTGCAGTCTCACCTTGAACTAAAATGGTGACTTGTAAGTCTCGGCATTAAGCTGCTCATATTTTAGGGTATCAGTCAGGCATGAAGAGACTGAGGAGAGGCAGAGGGGGGCAGAGGAGGTATACACAATGCCCAGCAGCGCATTCAAAATTAATCTGCAGCGCAATAATTTTCGATTTAACTTTTTTCCACGTACTCTTTTGTAATTTGTTATTTTATTTTCGGGAAGCCGAAGAAAATCTTCAGGCATGTCAAATCGAGTCCCATTCAAAAAGGAGAATACCACAACGAAAGCTACAAAATGCGGGCAATAAAGAAACGAAACGCGACGCAACGCAACGCAACGCAAACGAAGAAACGCGGCTGTCAAAAGATCTAAAAAATGAGCAGAAAAAAAGAAGAAGAAAAGAAACGATCCTGAGCAACAACAACAAGAAGAAGAACAGCAGTAGGGCTGTCAATTCTACAGTGGTCTCTCGAGAGCACAAGAGAGACGGGAAGAATCTCTTCTTGGCGTGCCTAAGTGAGAAAAGCAAGCGCGACACCAACACCAAAACCGGTTGAGGAGGGGGAGGGGGCATGGGGTATGGGCAACGAGTGTGTGGGGCTGTTGGAGCGGCAAAGCGTCTCTCAACTCTTCACTGTTCTCCCTCCTGTCGGGAATTGAATTGAATTTCCAGTCGGACGTTAAAATTCTGCCTGTTGCCTTTTTCAAGGTGTGAAGAAAAAATATAAAAAACAACAACAACAACAACAACAGCACAACACGAAATTCTGAAAAACTTCAGCAGCAGCAGCAACAACAATGCAGCAGACGAAATCAACTAAAGATCTGCAGAGCCACGAAACACAAAGCATAGAGACAGGCACCGTATCAAAAGATACTGAATGCACAGATACCCTGTAAAGAGCATGAAAGAGTGTTCAATTGGGGAGAGTGTACAGAAGTGAGTTGGTCTGGTATTAGCAGAAATATAATCCCTAAATGCTGTGTACTATTTGAGGTTTTTAATAAAAGGTATTATTATTTTTACATTTGACCTCAAAAACGACCTTATACATATATGGTATTTTGCAGTTTTAAAGAGTAGTCATCATCTCCCGAAAGAATTTAGTTAGTTAATTATTAGTTAGTTAATGGCACTACAACAGTCACTCAGGACAAAGAGATACATCTATAATACATCTATATTATAAGGTCAAAAATGACCTTATACATATATGGTATTTTGCAGTTTCGAATGAGTATTTAATACTTGTACTTAGTGAACGCCTTAAACATCATCTCTCGAGAGAATTAAGTTAGTTAATGGCACTACAACAGTCAATCAGGACACAGAGATACATCTATAATGTAGTTCTATAGATTCTATTAATCTATCTATATGAATTATATTATATATCTGTCTATATCTATTATCTATCTATATGAATCTGGAATACTAAAGACTTCTGCAGCTCAATTATCCACTAGATATCAGTTATTACCACCAACTAAACTCTCTCTTAAGTTGACTACCTTACACTCCTTATCCCCTACAGGGTATCCTTTTGTGCTGCACACGGAACGAAACTGAAAACTGGATTGTGCCTCGTTTTCCATACTACAAGCCGAGTGAGGCAAGCGGCAACATGAGGCAGACTCTTTGGGATTTGAGTTGAGGTTTCAGTTTTAGGTTTTATTTTATTATTGTTGTTGTTGGTGTTGTGCCTGTTGCTATGATCTCTCCGACTGTGCGTGTGTGAGTGTGTGTGTGTGTGTGTGTTAGAAGCATCTGTTCCTGTTGACTTCAAAATGCTTTGCTTTGTTTTGTTTCTTCATTTTTTTTTGCCACTTTGGTCAGTCTGACAGGCTTGAAGTCTGAACTCTCTGCAGGTTCTGTGAGTTAGGTGAAAAGTACTTATAATAGGCAGACCTTTACAATAGACACACACACACACACGCACATAGGGTATAGTGTTTTGCCTTTTACATCGAATCAAGCCAATAGATGGACTGACTTTAGCTATTATGAAGAGCCGTACTCAATGACGCTCTTTGACAATCTCAAATGACAATGCCAGATTGAAGTTTGAAAGCAAAGAAAAATCTGTAGAAAATGGTGAGAAATCTTTAGATATTTCAATTGAATACAAACGACAAATATTAAATGAAAAGTTATGGTAAAGAGAGCATAGAATGAACAGCTGAATAGTTAGAATGAAATGTGAGCATACAAATAAGTCTGATCTGCAAATTGTTTAGAATTTCTTAAGGTCTGTTTGGGCAGTCATTATTGAAGTATAGAAGTAACGATGGACTATTGCAGTGTGAATGAAACACTGCAGTTACTATGAAGTATAGAAATAGCTAGGACATGTATACCTATTATACACGGAATACAAAAGTATCTTTGAACTACAGAAGTATCTACAAACTATATAACATACAAGTGAGTATATTCTAGTAGCTAGAAGACTTGTAAGCAGTGTTAAGCTAGATAAGCTAGATGCTAAAGACCAGTTAGTATATACTAAACGATAATCATCTTATTTTCAGAATGGAATACAAAAGTATCTATGAGCTACAGAAGTATCTACGAAATATATACACAGAAGTAGGTATATAACAGTAGCTAGAAGCTTGTTAACAGTGTTCAGCAAGATGCTTGATACTAGTTAGTATATACTAAACGATAATCTGCTCATTTTCAGAATGTTAAGCTTAATTTCTTTACAATATTTATTGCAGCATTTTTATTAATTATTAAATTAATTCAAATATTTTTTTTTCATGTGTATTTCTTTCAGTTATAACTAATATTAATTCAAATATTTTATTTAAATATTTTGTTATATTTATTTCTTTCAATTATAACTAATAATAATTTAAATAATCTACATATTTATATATTTTTTTAATATTTATTTCTTTTATTTACAACTAATAATAATTCAAATAATTTATTTAAATATTTTTTTTATATTTATTTCTCTCAGTTATAACTACTATTAATTCAAATAATTTATATAAATATTTTTTATATTTTTTCACATTTCTTTCAGTTATAACCAATAATAGTTCAAATAATTTATTTAAATATTTTTTACATATTTTCTTCTTTCAGCTATAGCTTATAAAGTCCCTTTGTAGGCCCCTATGCAAAGTTTGCTCTACAATGAGCTCCACAGGTGTGCACATAGCCCAGCCACACACAGCTACACACACACGCACACAGCATAGATACCCACATAATAATAATAACAACAGCAACAACAAGAAGAAGAGTGAACCACTATTCAACTTCGAACCGAATCTGATTTCTGAAACTGATTGTGTATGCGTTTGCTGCTGCTGCTGCTGCTGCTGCTGCTGCTGCTTGACGTCTCTTCCCAACGTCAGTTCGAGTTAAACCTACGAGGAATCCTCCAGATACACACACTCACACACAGATACACAGAGAGAGATAGAGAGAGGGGGGACAGAGTGACTGACGGAGGGACATATGGAGGCGACGCGTCGGTTGGCTTAAATTGGTTTTTATTGTTGTTGCACATGTCCATTGTTGGCTGTTGCTGTTGCTCTTGTTGTTGTTGTTGTTGTTGCTGGTACGTTTTGACCATATTTCTTCCACTTCGTTCTTTTTTTTTACCTTTCTTTGAAGTCGCATTTAATTCTTGGCGTGTTTTTTGTGCCTCCTTCGGCTGCAAGTCTTCAAAAGTCTCTGGCTAAGGTGTGAAGAAAAGAATTTTTCTGTGCAATAATCTTGATGCCTTTTTAAGATTTGCTGCTGCTGCTGCTGCTCTTGTTGCCTCCTTAGTTGGAGCTGCTTGTCGTAGATCTTGTTGTTGTTGCTGTTGTTGTTGCTGTTGCTTTGTTTCGTTTCGGTTGAAAAATGGTTTTGGCGTCTCTTCAACTAAAGGAAAATTTACGCCATAAAAATGTGAAAATAATTGGATACACTCTCGCATCTCCGAATGCATTTCAAATTGCTAATGATGAGAGCCAAAGCTGCAACTTGCAACTGCCACAGATTCCTTTCGTGAGACAAGCCAACAGCGTAAAGCATAAGCAGAAGAAGACCAAACGAATTTCATGCACAATTTGAAGCCAGCCAAAAAAATGCAAAAAGTACCCTCATTGCCAGCTCTGCTAAGCGAGTTAAGTCTTTCTTGCCTTAACTTAGCCCAACCAAGCAGCCGACCATTAAATGCATTTATTTATGAGACCCCAAAACGATATAATCTTGCCCCGCAAAATTGCAGCTCATATGCATACTACTACCATACCACATCATGCGAGGGGGCAGCAGTGCCCAGGGGGTGTGCCCAGCACTTGCACATCATCATCATCATGGTGATCATCATCACGATGATGCGGATATTGTGATATTGAATTTAACTAGAATTCACACCTTGAGGCTGCGCTGGCAAATTGTTCTAGAGCGCAAAAAGCCGCAGCTTGGGTGGAAACGTTTAAGCTGTTCAATTTCAAGGCAATGCGATGATTATATTATTGTTATTAATTGCAAAATTATCATTAAAACAGTCAATCTATAGAGCTAGCACAGCGAGCAGAGCAACATTGCGAAAAGTGAATACAAATATGTGGAAATTTAGCAGCTGATTTTCATTGAACTGCTTAATTATGGTAGATTATTTTCATTAAAATTAACCTTTTAATCTAAATTTACAATAATTATAATATTAATCTGTTTTCCGTATTTATTTTTAAGGCAAGTATATTTCACTTTTATTCACATTTATGGATTTAGATTTAGATTTATTCTTAATTTTTATTTTTACTTTTTAATTTTATTACTAATCTTTTTTAATCTCTTTTTATTTTAGTGCCCAGAACATTAATATTAATTTTAATTTTAATTTCGTTCACTTTGAACTTTTATTTTTTTAAATTTTACACTTAAACTTTAATATTTTTAATTTAAAAAATTTTATTTTAATTTTTCTTCGTGATTAACTGCACTTAGTTGATATTATATAAATAAATAAATAAATAATTTTATTTAATTTAAATTAATTGTTAATCTGTCGACTGGACATAGTCGACGTTAAATAAATAAAAATAAAAAAATAATCAACTGAGTCAAATGTGCGATTCACTCCCAGTGTATAGCATTTTCTAAGGAGATTTTTTCTATTATTTGCAACATAAAATATTGGACTTAGAAGGCCCTGACACGAGGGGCATAGCTTATCAGTTGCACAAATAAATTCTTTCTAATATTTCATTATATTCTTTATATTCCTTTTTACGATAATATTTATTTATTGTGTACTTATTAATACTGCTATATTTATTTATAATTAATATACCTAAAGGCAATTTTACAGCTTTATTTGCTGACTAAATAAAATAAGTGCAATTAGTCGTGATAACATTATAGCTTGCATATAATTATTACTCATAAAACTGATATTCCTAACGGGCCAACAACAACTGTTTCTTCTTCAAACTAATCAGTTTGATTAGCTAATTTATTAGGCGTGAGTATAGTACCTTTTGCATTGGAAATACCCTAGAGCCATTTGCATTCTGTGTGGAACAGTCATCAATTGTTGTTGCACATCTCACACACAGTTGGCCAACAATCGTTTCCAGTTAATTCATAAATATTTGAAAGCTGCTTACAGGCACATACTGAGAAGGCGACTAGGCCTTATCAGAGCCACTAAGATCTACAGAGAAGACACACACAAACAGAATGCATTAACACCTTTTCGTGTGCTCAATAGAAACTGTTTCCTCTCCTACCCCTGTAACATAGAAAGCTTAAAAAGCAATAACAAAATATACTAAAAAAAAAACCAAATGCAATTTGCGCTAAATGTGAAAAACCCTCCAGCAGAGAGGCAAAGGGGAGCAGCGCAAGAGAGGCGGAAAAACGAGCACGAACATTGAAAAATCAGCACAGAACCTCATAACTAAATTGCATTATGTGTAATTATAACTAATTAGTAGAAAACATAAAGTAAAACAATAACTATGACCGAATAGGCAAAAGATTATAGTATTAAAAAATGAAAAGATTAGCACTAGTCACAGTGTTCCCAATTAGAAATAATAAGCAATAGGGACTAGTGAGCACTAGTGAGCCGTCTTTAACATTACCATAAAATGTTGGCTATAAAAACTGAATATAAAAGTTAATAGCAAGAGTACAACTGGATGCATTTAGTCTGACTGAATTTGACAGGAAAGAGGGGTTAAAAAAATAGGTAATAGCTTCTCTCTATGATTGTTATGTAGCAATTATACTATAAGGAATTTAATCAAAATATACTATTGATATTTTAGAAAATTTATAAGTTGAAGTAATTCGAATTTAAGTTTTTGTAATAATAATAAATATATAAAAATATATTTAAATAAAAGGGGATAAAAAATTCGGTGGGTCTGTCTCTGTTTATCAGCATACTAAAAGTTGTTACATATAGATTAATTATTTTCATGAACTTCAGTATATCAAAAAGTATTATCGAGTATTTTTAAAAATTTTTAAATTTTCTCTCTATCTCAAGTAAATTTAAAAATATATTTAAATAAAAGGGAAAAAACCTAATAAGCCCTTTTGAACTTTTTTTTTAAAGTACAGGGTCTAATAATTCTAAAAGCTGTTATATGTATATAGATAAATTATATTCATAAACCTCAGTATATCAAAAAGGATTATTTATCGATGATAAAAATATTTCGAGTAATTATAAAGATCTCCATAACTTCAACCTACATACATATATACCCCGTTAAAAACAAAATATTATCGATGATAATGATATACGTATGTATATTGTGAAGATCAACCTCACCTATAACCCTGTTTTAGTCGATGAATAAAATCACAGTTAATAAATTATTATCATTATTCTATAATTTCAAGTACTTCACATCCAAGTTCTAGTAACAAATGTATTTAAAAGGGTACAGTGTGTCCTCCTCAGACGCCATATTGGTACCACATCTGAGCAGCGCACAGAGCGAAAATCAATCCGCAAGTCAAAAACTTAAAAGAGTATTAAAAATGACTTGGATCTGTCCCCGTTTCTCAGCATTCTAAAAGTTATTTCCTTGCATATCTCAAAAAACGATGTTACATATAGATTCATGATTTTCATATACACACTTCAAACATTTCCCTGATTTATCACCTTGAGACCAACATAGAATATCAGTATTTCAATAAAATATTGATGATAAAATTATTTCAAATAATATCTAAATACAGTATCTATCATAATGATAGATGTACATTTTAAAAATCGACCTCACCTATAACCCTGTTGTAATCGCCTCTATAATCTGCTTTAATCGCTTAATAAAATCACACTTTATAAATGATTCTCGTGTGGTTTTTCCATCCCTCCGTTGACCATGGCAAGTCATTAGAGCCACTGCAATGCTGTGGAAATTGTGAAAATGATTTGCAATTCGCCATTCGCCATTTGCGATTAATATTATAGTGAATTAAATGATTATGGCAATTAAACGAATTGCGAGTTATTTCCCTAAAATGAATAATACAATTACAATAACAATAACGTGCTATCTTTAGCCTGACAATCAGCAGCAATTTCAATCCCGAGCTTTAGCCAGTATTAGAGAGAGAGTGCCACAGTGTGGCATGGAGACTGACTGTACCACAGATTTGTGCAATTGCGCTGAACAACAATAACAAAAGGAACAGATTAAGAGTAGGTACAGGCATTAGCTTTAGTCCATGCCAAGCTAAAAGGGGGGAGAGGGATAAACAAGCACAATGAACCTAAGGTCACGGTGGGGCAAAGGGGGGGATGGGCAGGCAAAATAAATCATTTAATGTAGCTCGCCATTTATCATCTAACATTGCTGCATATCATTCTTCATCTTGGCACACGCACACACACACTCACACACACAGCTGGGTGCCTTAGAAGCCGAGTCGAGTCGAGTCGAGAAAATAAAAGTGGAAGCAGAAATAAAAAGGCGAAATTAGCGTGAATGAACAACTGACGTTTGACGGCGGGTAAGTCAAAGGTGAAGAGTTGGCGGCGGAGGTAAATATAGTGAATTCACTCACCTAACAAATGTCTGTGGGTGAAAGGTGCGGTGTTGGGTGTGGGGAGGGGGGTGTGTGCTGTGAGTTTGAACTGCCGCTGCAGTCATATAAACAAATTGCGAAGCAGCCAAAATGTCTGCCGTGGCTATTACGCTGTGTGTGACTGTGCTCGTGTGTGTGTGTGTGTGTGTGTGTGTGTTTGTACTCATGCATGTGTGAAAGAAATGTACAAATATGTCTGTCTGTCTGCCTGTCTCCAAGTCTCGTATCTTTTCTAGTGAACGATTCTGTGTTGTTTATTCGTCACTTTAACACGTTCGATGCTAACGCTGGCAGCGGGCAGCGGACAGCGACGCGACGTCACTGACACCGACAAGCACACACACACACACACGCGCATAGACAGAATTTATTTTTATTTAATGCGCGCGTGCATATGTGTGTGTGTGTGCAAGTGTGTTGCACGATTGCATTTGGATTTTTCATTGATTGTTTCTATTATTGTTGTAAACAAATTGATGTAAAGCTGAATATTGTATGCAATAGAAAATGTTGTACGTACATTGGTGTGTGTGTATGTATTTATTTTGTTATTGCTGCTGCTGCTGCCTGCGGCTGTGATTTTATGCTCGCTCACGAGGGCGCTCTCTTTTTCACTTGAGTCCGCTCGCTCTCTGTCACAAAAAGAACTTGCTATTCGAATTTTCAGTTCGCTTTTTCTATTGAAAAGTATTTATTATGTCTTATCGGACATATGCTGGACACATGCACTAAATAATATTGTATTTTGTTTAGTTTTTGTATTGATTTGCTACGTTCACGCGCTTTTTATATTCGATTAACTTGTTTTCCATTAACAAACGCGACGCAACCACCTCCCGCCTTGAATGCTGAACGAGAACTGATTGGCAATGCAGATATTGTTCGAGTTCGCATGCTGGCCTGGCAAACAAGTATGGGCCTGGCGGTTGTCCCACTCACACGCACAGCTTCCCAATTGTGTTGTCTCGCATAACAAGCCAGCTTTCGAACTCATACTTGTTCTGCTGGCGTTACCACAACTCAATATGCACGGTTGCACAGAGAATGAAAAAAGCACTAAAAATGAATTAAAAGGGAACCAATATCCATTCTAACTGAATAATTCTATGATATTTTCATTTTAATACTTCAACATTCTAAATTAAAATTGGAAAATAAAAGATTTAAAAAATCAACAATTCTAATCTTATATTAACTTCAAATTATAACGTGAATAAATTTACTTTTAATACATAAATGTTTAATTTATAATTTAATGGGTTCTTACCGACGGCTGCCACACTTGGCGTTTTTGCGATGATATTGGCGCTTTTTATAGTCCCAAGCAGATTTATTTGCCATCTAGCGGCTAATTTGTTAAACTAAATATTTGGAGCGACATCAAGTGGGAAATTTTTTGTGCGCTTGCAACACGGCTCTGTTAATTTAACAGAGTGCGTCAAAGTCGAAATTCAAATAGAAGTTTTGAGAGTTGAAATATTAATTATAACAATATAGGGATTCCTGAAACTGATTTTGATTTGATTTTGATTTGCTTTTAGATAATCAAAATCAGTTGACGGAATGACCTTTTTTGCGCACTGATTTGATTTTGATTTGCTTTTGATTTTCAGAACATCTGGCAGCCTTGCCAAGACACTGTTCCTCTTTCTCTTCAAATTCTAAAACATATTTAAAACTTTAAATAGTTCAGTAATTTATTATAAAATTGCAGAATGCTTACAAAGTATTCCATTTTCAAATAGCTCTAATAAAAACCAAGTATTGCCACTAGTTTTCTACATAGTAAACGGTCACACAAAGGTGAACGGTCTCACAGCAAGAGAATCAAAATCAAAATCAGCTTCGGAGCTGATTATGCTAAAACTTTTAGTGTGACCGTCATTTCTGTACTTTCTTTGGTGACACACAAAATTTTGTATGGAACAGCTGCGAACAGCTGATTGTCATAATCAAAATCAAATCAAAATCAGTTTCAGGAATCCCTATAATGTATTAATGTTTTATTTTGCCTATTAAGCCTGTATTTTATTCACCTTTAAATTTTTCCGTGCGAAGAACCCAACAAACTGAGTAGTGTTAAATATTTCAAATTCAAGCAATGACAATTATTAATTTAATATTTATTCTAAAATGGGCATTCCAATAAATGTAACACCTAACCGCAGTAATTTAATGTACTATAAACACTTACGGCACTGTATTTGCAGTGCTGTATAACGATAGTAAAGAAACAGCTGTGATTTTGGTTTGATAATGTCGTTATTACATGCAATTACAAAAAGTTTGATACAAAATACGAAGAACGCCTTAAAACAAGTGGAATATAAGTCTCTGTTGTTCAACGAATCTCAAGGATCATTCCGCGGCCTTTGGGGCTATGTGGCGATTGCTTTTAATCAAGTGGATGCGGATCGACTTTCTAAGGTAGGACCAAATCGTCTATGTGCCGAGTGGGTGATTAAAAACGGAGGCGGCGTACGTCTTACCAGCAACCCCACTAGACTTTGGAAAGACTATAACCAATTGCCAGGGGAGGATGTGCCGTTTAAAATTAAAGTTGTGGACGCATCCAATGCTTCGGTCATGAAAATCGGCTTGGAACACTTCAAGGGCTGTGATCGCATCGACACCGTGATCTTTCACAATTGCAAGCATCTTGAAGATGATGCACTTGGTGGACTATGTCACCTAAGCAAATCGCTAACGACTCTCCAGGTCTCGGGTTGTTATAACATCCAGGACGCTGGCCTGGAGCACATCGGTGAGCTTAGTAACCTGAAGCAATTGTTGATTTTCGACATGGTCTATGTACGCGACATGGAAGAGGTAAAGCGTAAACTTAAGGCCAAACTACCAAAGTGTGATATCAAAGCCAGCAAAGAGGCGACTACCTAACTGTAATAAAACTATAATTTGCAGTATGCAGTAAAAAACCTGTATTTCAAAGTATAATTTGTGCTTTTTGTGAGTCATTAATAATATATTTGGTGTTGTTCAGGGGGTGCAGTCTATTCGTTTGCTTATACAACTAAATAGTGGGCCTAGGATGCGGCCAGTATGTAAGGACGTATATCTTCCACATCGAGCAGTTGCTCGGGAGCCACACGCTCACCACACATGGGACAATCGCCATTCTCCGAAAGTATACTAGAATAATAGTGAATAAACGTATAAAAATATTATGCAATATTTAATATGTGTCACATACTTCTCCATCTCGGCGCGAAAGCAAAGAAAATCGCATTGTGGGCAGGACGTCATTTGTTGTTTTATAATATGCTGACCCGTTGCTATGCAGATGGGGAGCGTCGTCTTGCAGTTGTAGCAGGTTACCTCCATGTTGGCCAAATTGGCATCGCAAATGGGACATTCCATGGTCTCATCATCGATCTCATCGCGCAGCTGCTTTATGCCTTTGGGTGCCTTACGTACAATAGATTCAACCTTCTTGATGTAGCGTGAATCCAGCTGATTACGATAGTCCGGACGCATAAGCATAGTGGCATAAGTGAATGCAGATTTCTTTAGGCCAGCGCGATGACATTCAATAACCGTTGAGGTCAGTATGGGCACAATATCTGGTGCACATAGAATTGTTAGAAATACTACTAAGTTATTAGATAACAGTCGAGTACTTACGCTCCGGAAACTGGGATATGCAGGCGGCAACCTGCACAAGCAGCTTGGCAGACAGCAGATGGTTGCCCAGCTTGACGTGAATGCGCACCAGCGTATAACGATGTAGTAGTATTAGATTATGACGCATTTCTGCTGTGACTGAGAGATTATTGCGTCGCAGCTCCTGATACATGGAATAAAGGAGATCACGTGCGGACTTGTAGTTGCCAGCCAGTTGCTCTTGATTGGCTATGATAACAGCTGTCTTTGCAGCATCCTTATAGTGTTTACGAGCCATATATAAACGAAATAAGTAGCGCGGATCCTTCGGCACACCATCCGATTCACCCAGGAGAAACTCAATGAGCTGCGTGGCCAACTGTTCGTTGTTGGACGTCGCCACGCAATCAATGGCCAGAGAGAGAGCTTGTGACTCTTCGTTACTGAAGGCCGAGGCTTTTAGCAAGAAACGCAATGCCTTGGTAAACTCTCTGGCCAGAAAATAATATTTGCCAGCCAGCAGAGTATACTTCTCACTCTCGAAGTAATGTGCCAACGCCAGATAGTCTGCGGATTTGGCGTTTTCATAGCGCTCCAACAGCTCCCCATGTCGTCGCAGTTTATTGTGCCGCTGGGCAAGAGCAAAGGCCTCTTCAACGCAACCGCAAATGACGAGAAACTGCAGCGCCTGCTCAATGTCACCGATCTTCTGGTAAAACTTGGCCAAGAGCTTGGCGGAATCCATGGAACGTGATTCGAGTACAATCTCAGAAGCCGCGTGCGGATCACACAAATGATCCAAGTAAATCCGAACGCATGCATCTAAATCGCCTGCAATACGATAGCTCTTAATAGCTTCTTCAAACTGTCCGTCCGACTCCTTGGCCTTGGCATAGGCTGCATGCAATTTGCTGCTCTTTACATGTGGCAGTATATTGTTGGCCTTGTGCCACATCTTTAGGGCAATGTAGTGGGCACAAGCCTCATCATAGTAGCTGCCACGTTCATACAGTCCGGCCGCCTCGGTCAGATGACCAACAGTTGCCAGCAGTTCGGCGCAGTCAAACAGCAGCTGCTTGTCCTGCAGCTCCACAGCGTACTGAATCTGCTCAAGAAATATTGAAATGGATTAGCAACAGACCATTTCCATATGAATTCCCAACTTACACCACGTCGGAAGTCGCCAGCACGTATGGAGGTGCGAGCAATGCCCATTTTACAGAGACGGACATGCTCCTCGTATTCTGGCATACTGTGCAGCATCGTAGGTGGTTCCGAATCCTCATTGTTGATTAAATCCTCTTTGTAGCCCTTCTCATAATGGTACAAGGCATCCGCATAGTTACCGCTGCAAGACGCAAATAAAGATTAGGATTAGGTTATGAATGCTTAAATGCGATTACTCACGTAAACTCCAACTGCTGCGCATACTCCCTTGCTATGTAGGGCACCTCCAATGGTTCATACTTGTGAGCCAAGAGCAGTGCCTGATCCCACTGCAACATATCCCGACTCAAGTCTAGGGCGGCGCGTGTGTATGCACCCTTAAGCAAGTGATCCTTGGCTTGATCATATTGACCCAGCAGCATGCAACAGCAGCCAGTTAGCATGTGCAAATCCTCAATATACCGCAGCTCATTCAGCGCATTTACTAATCCTGCATCACCCAACTGACGATAGGCGCGCAATGCTGCAAAATTGAAGAAACATATCGATTAGCAGTTCGATTGATGTGTGAATAGTAATTATCAGCCAAATGATATTCAAAATTTACCTATTTCCGGCTCCAGATCGGCTATAGCATATTCTCCATACTGCCTCCAGGCGCTGTCTGCCTTCATTTGCTCACACAGTTTATAGGCCTCATCGTATTTCTTCAGCCGCAACAGCAGCTGTAGATTCTCAGACTGACTATTAGCGGGATTAATTACATGCGTGCTGAGCGATTGTGTGGCATATTGACCGCCATCAATGTGCAGTGCCATTTCGCCTGCACACAGCAGTAACGGCACTTGCCCAGGATTCAATTTGGATTCGCCCACTTTCAGAGTGTGTCTGCCACGCACTGAATGCCGGGAAAATACATGAGTATAAACCACACGGTTGTCGTAGCTTATAAAGATGTTGGGGTGTGTCAGATCCCAGAGACAGCCCAGACATTGCTTGGGCAGATCGGCTATCAAAAGCGCCTCCTGGTCTAGAGCGGGCAAATAGATAAATCCCTGGCCATGCTCATCTATAAAAATAGTCCTTGTGCCCTCTACATCTGTGAAAAGCTGACGAATTCCATTGCTATGGCGATAGATGGTGCAGGTGTCCCACTTCTCCAGCGAGTAAAACACTAGGTGACCAATCTGCCAAGTATAAGGTGAATATCAAGGAAGTTATTAGACCTATCCGTTGGTACTTACATCTGTAGCAAAAATCAGCAGCTCCTGACTGAGGGCAAAACACGTGATGACGGCATCGCTGGGCATGGCACTGGGTAATGCACTAGGAAAGGTTGCCTGCAGCTTGTCTTTGCAATTGGGATTATCAGCAGCAATGGCCTGCAGGATTAACTGCGGTGGGCACAGAGCCGCACAATAATCCGCATTTAGCTTCATCGCTTCAATATCGTATGGTAGATCTCTTTCACTCAGCGGACGCGGCTCATCACCCAAACTCTTGCCGAGATCGTAGAACCAAACATGTTTATCTAGACCAGCAGCAAAGCTATACGGACCAATGGCCAGAAATGTGGGCTCCGTTTCCAGAGGCAAGCGAAAAGGCAAAATCTTAGATTTATCTGGCGCATACACATAGATGGACACTTCAGCCAGACTGCTCAGCATGACCAATCGTGGTGCAGAGACCGCAAACAAGTGTGGCAACTTGGTCACATAGGTATACACAGTGCCACCGCTGGTGGTGACCGCCAATAACTGGCCATCCGGGGACCAGTCAATCATTTGCACGCTCGCATGATCTGGCACAGTAATGATACGTTCAGTCTCTTGCAGATTGGTAATTGAATGAATTTTGATGCTGTCGAAGGGATATAAAGTAGCAATTAATATACAAAAGCCGCACTGCACTAGCTATTTCACTTACTTATCATCGCCACAGGAGGCCACAATGTCTAAGGATGGGCAGTAGGCCAAACCGTTGAGGGTATCCTTGTGATTTCGCACTTGCCACAGTTCTTGTCCTACATCTTTGGGATGTGTGGAAATAGCTACAACATGACCATTCGAGAATCCGAGTAGGATGTATCCATCACCAAACCATTTATGCTGCAACAGTGAACCATAGCGGCTCTGGAAACCCAGCTCCGTTGGATTGTCCGGCTGCGGCAAATAATACAGAAACAATGTACGTTTGCCTATGATCATGCTGATGGCATTGTCGCCCGCAATGTGCTCATCATTGGCCATCTCGGCAAAGTACATGTCTGTGGGCACATCCCGCAGTTGAACAATGCGCACCGTGTCTCCATCCTCACTGCTCAGCGAGAAACTCTTGTCATCGGAGCCAAGAGCCAGCAGATTTTGTGCAGACCAAGCGCCACATGTAATCCTCTTGTTATGCTTGCCCAGTACCGGTGTACGCTTTCCGTTCTGATGGTTGTAAATCGAAAGATTGCCACGTCCTGTACCGACGGCGAGTAGCTGCTGCTGCTTGGACCACAGTATGCAAGTGAGTGGATCCCGCAGACCCGACTCCACCGTTAACTTCTGCTGTGTGGCATAATCCCAAAGCGTAATATTCGGCGAGCTGCTTGTAATGATACCCAAGAGATCCCCCTCACAGTCCCAAGCAAATCCCGAGCACAGGCTGGAAAATTAATTATTAATAATTATATAAAAATATTATCCACTTGAGGATTACCCAGCCAAAATAATTCGCTGCACCAACTGTCCCTGACGATTGTACAGGGCCACAGAACCATCAGTGCCTGTGGTGGCCAGCAAAGCTCCCGCGCTCTTTTGCCAAATAAAGTAAACGTCACCAATGCCGTGCGGCTCATCGTACTTGTACAATATCTTCTCGAATGACATTTTTCAGCACTTTAAACTACAAACTAATATTTTCTTTACGCTAAGTTATTGCACTCATTCCGAAATTTTCGCCATTTGTTTACGCTTTTTACCGTTGCCGTTGCTATGGCAGCAACAAGTAGTCATTCACAGGGTTGCCACACTTGAAGTTTATGCGCCAAAATTGGTGTTTTTTTTATAAGTTGGCGCAAAGTTGTGGCATGTACTAAGGTTGTGAATTTGGCTAACTGAGGTTGTGCCCTTGCCTATTTTGTTCGCTGTACTTTCTATGCACCTTGCTTTGTTTACATTTTTTTACGCCTAAAAGACTTATTGGTTGCCTCTGTTAAGCGAATTGTACTCTATGAGAGGCAAGATTTAACATCGATAGGAACGAAAAAAACATCGATGTTTCCGGCACGAGGAAAAATATCGATGGCACTATCGACGCTTCGAAATCATCGATGATACTACACCACTTATCGGCATTTATCGGCTGATGCATTTTTTTGGCTGATGCAATTTTAGACGAAAGCTCACAAGAAAAGTAGCAGTCGACTTGTGTGCAATTACAATTGCGTACAGTTAAATCAGTAATCACAATGCCTACAGAAGAGTTGGCCGCTTTAGCTATATGTAAGTATTTTTGGCAAGTTTTGTTCATTTATAACAAACGTTGACTAATGCTTCGAAAGTTTTCGCTATCCACGTTGCCATGTGGTTGTTCATCAGTATATTTGCACGTTCTTTATAAACTTGTATATATCTATATACATATATGTACTATATATGCTGTGCTGGCATATTTAAACATACAAATTTATTCATTTGTACACATTTTCACGTTATATATATGTATATGTATGTATGTACATTGATTTTTATTTTCAGCTCCCATCTTCACTTCGGAGAAGCGTGGAAATGACGAGTCGGGTGATGGCAGTGAGGCTAAGCCTTACAAAAGTATTTTGCAAGCAATGCGTCACGCCGGTAAGGAGCCCTTTCCTACCATTTATGTAGACAGCAAGGATGAAAAGGATGAAAAATTGTATGAGCCGGCAGCTAAATCGCAACTAAAAAAAATTCAAAAGCTGTTTGCACGCGAAGGCCATAAGAATGCAGACAAACAGCAGCGTGAAGCCGAGGACGCTGAAAAACGACAACAAAACCTGGAAGATGCTCGAAAAGTAAAGATAGTCGAGGATCCCAGTTGGCCGGCAGCTAAGAAAATACGCATCATCGAAGGTAGCCAAATGCGTGATACCCGTGTCAAGATTTATGGCTGGGTTCATCGTTTACGTCGACAAGGCAAAGGCTTAATCTTCATAACATTGCGTGATGGTTCCGGATTTTTGCAGTGCGTGTTGAATGATTTGCTTTGCCAGACCTATGAAGCTCTTGTGCTGAGCACGGAGAGCACCGTGATGCTCAGCGGCACTTTGAAAATAGTCCCCGAGGGTAAAACGGCACCTGGAGGACATGAACTACATGTGGACTATTGGGAACTGATTGGTCTGGCTCCGCCTGGCGGTGCTGATGCCATTCTCAACGAGGAAGCCAATCCCGATGTTCAGCTTGACAACAGGCACATTATGATTCGCGGGGAAAACACCTCTAAGGTGCTCAAAATGCGTTCCATCGTGATGCAAGCTTTTCGCGCTCATTACTTTAACAATGGCTATAACGAGGTGACCCCGCCTACTTTAGTTCAGACACAGGTAGAGGGAGGATCTACTCTGTTCAAGCTGAAGTATTTTGGCGAAGAGGCCTATCTTACCCAGAGCTCCCAGCTGTATTTGGAGACTTGTTTACCGGCTTTAGGCGATGTGTTCACCATTGCCCAAAGTTACCGTGCTGAACAAAGCCGCACACGTCGTCATTTGGCTGAATACACTCATGTTGAGGCTGAATGTCCATTCATTACGTTTGAAGATTTATTGGATCGTCTAGAAGACTTGGTTTGTGATGTGGTAGACCGCGTTTTGAAGTCACCTGAGGGTCACATCGTTCGTGAACTTAACCCAGATTTCAAGCCACCCAAGAAGCCGTTTAGGCGCATGGAATATGCGAATGCTATTAAATGGCTCAAGGAAAACAATGTAACCAAGGATGATGGAACATTCTACGAGTTCGGCGAGGACATACCAGAAGCACCTGAACGTAAAATGACGGACACTATCAACGAACCGATTCTGTTGATTAAGTTTCCTGCCGAAATTAAATCGTTCTACATGTCTCGATGCAAGGAAGATGCTCGGCTAACTGAGAGTGTTGACGTCTTGCTTCCTAATGTTGGAGAGATAATCGGAGGCTCAATGAGGATCCATGATGCCGCTGAACTGTTAAAGGGATACGAACGCGAGGGTATCGATCCTAAACCGTATTACTGGTACACTGATCAACGTGTTTATGGCACAATGCCGCATGGCGGTTACGGTCTTGGATTAGAGCGTTTTCTATGCTGGTTGCTCAACCGTTATCATATCCGCGAGGTCTGCCTATATCCACGCTTCTTAGATAGATGCAAGCCCTAAGCGACGTTTCCATTTACTTATGTCCAAGCTAAATTAATCTGTCTGCAGAATGTCTTAAACAAACAGCAGAGCATTTACTTGAAACACATAATATATACGAATATCTTTTGCATTTTTAACTATCGCCAATACATAAATATGTAAAGCCAACTTATTGAAAACAACAATAAAAAACAAAGCAACACGCGTGCCGTGCACTTTACATACCTACTATATGTATTAATATATATCTCTGAACGCAAATGAATAAATTAAATACATTCACAGAACTCAAAAACTGATTATTTTGACTTTTGAATATAAGTGGCAACCATGGGTATATAGATGAATCAATGGAACTTACAGAAGCCCCTCCTGAAAACCACAAACTAATCAAAACCCATGAGTGTATGTATTGCTGGTATTTCTCAGTCACTGACATATGTGTGACTCACATAGACCAACTAGTCATTCCATGCCGTTTCAGCTTGTCAATAAAAATATGTCTTCTTTAAATCTATCTTCACCGTTGAATATGTATTTATATGTTCATTTAATAACTTTTATTATACGTATTAATATTTCAATAGCAAACATATAGTTAGGGTCACACAATAGGAAATTGCTAGTTATGTATGGTCCTATTCCATTCTCCAAAAAAGAGCTATAAGATATAGCAAAATACATGGTATGTATACATTGTTAAGACGGTTTAAGATTTGTTCACACGATTATAAATATACATTCATTTTGCCTATAACATGTGTACTTGTATATATTCAGTTTATAGACATAATTGAGGTCAGCATACATTTACAAGAAAAAACATCGAAAGTTATACACACATGCATGCATGAATAGATTATTTGTTTAAGTTCAAGTAAACGTAAACAATAATTATGATGAATACTGCCTAGGAACTTGTGTATCTATTCGAAAAAAAAACTATTGAGCTTATAGAATACTGCACGAGTTTTTTTCGCGAAACGGATTCACTTTCTGATTGGTGAATCCACTTAGAAGGCAATCATCCGATTCATGGTCTATCATGTATTTCATCATAGCATTACAAGCCTCAGACACCTGTATCCGTGGAATTCCCACTTCTCGCCGCAGTTGCTCATTCATATTGCGCTGCTGTTGCAAATTAGCAGCCATGATGTCCAGAACGGCAGTCTCGGCAAGACCTATGGTGAATGTGAATGAAATATACGGTAGGCAAACAATGTGTAGCTGTAAGATGTAAATCATATTTTTATAAGTTTTATGCACAAATCTTTGCCAGATTTACCTTTAAAAGCTTATTTTGGCACAATTGAGCTGTTGACTCAAAGAAAAATCAATACCGTTTATTCTGATACTCGTTATCGCAACTGTTGAATATAGTGGTATAATCGATAATTAAGTGCCGCAGCCACGGTTGCCACACTTGGCGTTTTTGCGCCAAATTTGGCGTTAGGTTTGTGTTGGCGCAATAGAACTTTTTTAATTTTCAAATGTCTGTCATTAACAGATCCTTTACAGCGATAGCTACATTTTTTCGCCTTGTTCTGTTAGTTAACAGAGTGCAGAGAAATTCAAATTCAAGTTTCGTTAGATTAAAAACTACTGTAATATCTATAACAATGTTAATTGTTTAAATATAGCTTATAACAATGGATTGGCGTTTTTCTTGCCCATTTTTCAAAAGTTTACTTGCACTTAATTTGTGGCGCCAAAAATAATAGCATATTGAAATAGAGCTTTGTTGATTTATGTATTTTTTATTGTATTTTTATTTAACAGCTTTTAATTGTTTCAAAAATATATTTATTATGTATGCATATATTTGTATAGGATAAATTTATGTATTACGTTAACATGCTGCAAATAGAGTTGATAAAGAATTAAATAATTTAATTAATTTAATGGTTTCACAGTAACTTACTCCGGCAGAAAATCAGGCTTTACAGTATCGATATTATTATTGTTTTGCTGATCTTTAGAATTCTCCGGCAAATTATTCGGCTTTCTAAATGCATTAGCCATAATCAAAATGTTTCTGGCAATGCGCTGTTGGTCAATACGCTTTTGAGCCGTATTGGTGCGTTTGTCTGAGTTCTCCGACATGCGCTGTTCCAAGGGTAATTCAGGATTTGTCCAGATTTCCGTGCCGGGTGTTTCTTTACCTGTGGTTGGCGATAAAGCCGGCCGGGCAGGTATCAAAGGTGAACGCACAACGACGCTAATAGTATGGAACAAAAACCAACATATTTATTTCACTTATAACACTAGTCACACTCTAAATTCGTATCAAAAACATGAGTTGCATTTATAAAAAATTGACATTTTTTGTGTTTTGTGCAATTAGGCACCCGCGCCGGGCCCAGGCTCGACACTTGGCTCATTGTCCTCGCTCGGTTTCAATCTAAAACGAGTCAAAAATGAGACAACAATGAGCCAAATGTTTCGCGCCTTTTGTTGAATTGATAGATTGACTGATTATCCTGATACTCACTTGTTAACCTCCTCTAACTTCTTCAGCAATCGCTCATTTTCCCTGCAAACAATTTCTTGGTCCCTCAGTATGGTTTCCCGCACCGTAAACAAATGGTTATTCTCCTGCCGCAATGATTCGTTTTCGGCCATGTAAAGCTTCACTAGTTCCGCCAACTCTGATCCATCCAACTCTGGTAAACGCTCCAGGTCTACCTTGGGGACTGCTGTACCATCTCCACTACTAATCCTGCCCAATGGCAGATCCAACACATTGCCACCGGCCTCGCCCACCGTGGCTGCCTGGTGATGCAGATTGAGTGCCGCCTTTAGATGATCATTCTCCATCTGCAACGCATGTATATCCCGCTTCAAACTCAGTATCAATGCCTCCCGTGGATCCATCATGATAACGGGCTTCGTCCGTATACGTTTGGCACGCGAGGCATACCTCAGCGTGTTGAGTGTTTCCGCATGATTATAATGCGCCGGCGAGACGCAGGCAATCATTAGAGTGACTCCATTTCCGGCCAGGCTGTCGGCCAATAGTTTGGTCAACTGGCTGTCCCTATACGGTATGTGGCCGGTCCGTTTCTTATTGTCACTCAGCGATGATATGCAATAGCCCAGCACCATGAGACTCTTATTGATGTTATTCGCCTCCTCCAGCGTCTTGCCCTCGCTCATGGTCTTCTTGGTCAGCTCACTGCCTGCCAAATCCACGAAGTTAATCTTGCCATGCTTGGAGAGAAACACCCCACCATCCGTCTGCTGATCCGAGAGTATGTGTACCGTTAGAATCGTGTGGGATCGAGAGGAATGATCATTCATCGCATGCGAGCCCACAGCACGATTTCTCATGCCTGAAGAAAGTGAAGTAAATTGGAATCAATTAATTCATTCACCGCTCTCTGCCTTACCCTCTTCCAACACGGCCAACAAGTCATCCAATTCCTCGCAGTCCACGGTAAATAGATTCTCCACAAAGAAACCACCCGATTTCTTGGACCAACGCACTGCCAGGGGCTTACGTGCACTTCCCGGATTGAGCAAATCGATTACCTGTTCATATAAAATGCAATTCAATTTACAAAACCAATAGACGAGTCGAAGCAATGGGACAGAGTGCCAGTTCCCCCCGGGTAAACAAATCATCTAAAATGCCACGCAAAATGCAGACAAATTTCACGCATCCAATTGACAATAATGAGGGAGGGAGGGTGGTTTGTATTGACCTCCATTTAATAGAGGTCAATGCAATGAATGCCAAATCTAACATCTAAGCAAATAGTATTTGTATTTGCAAAAGGTTCTAGGCAAAAAAAAACAACCCATCGATTTCAGGTCAATGCAATTGAAATTGCACATTAATTTAAATGGAATTGGATTTAGATTAGAGATTATATAAGTACAATATATTTAGGTCAACTGCCTGCAATATAAGTAATAGGAATGTTTAGTAATTATTTAAATATTTTGCATTTTAAGAATGTATTGTAAGTTTTCTGTATATGGAATTGGATTTAGATTAGAGATGATATAAGAAAAATATATTTAGGTCAACTGCTTTCAATATAAGTAATAAGAATGTTTAGTAATTATTAAAATATTTTACATTTTAATAATGTATTTGTAAGAATTCTTTAAATCCAATTTAACATTTGCATATACATATATAACACAGAAGAAATCATGGTATAGTAGTATATTCTTTATCAGATCGACTAGCTGAGTCAATATAGCTCTGTCTGTCTGTCCGTCTAAGTCTAGAATACCTCGAATTTTCAAATATTTTAGCAAAAACTTACACGTTCATTGTAAATCTCCATAAACGAAGCCTTGAGCACATAGTTGACATCCTTGCGATTCTTAATTAACTGGAAGAGATACACAAACGAGCGGAAGATGAGACCATGACGTGGATCCTTTGGATTCGGTTTGCCCTCAAACTGCAACAGATCATATGGCTTTATTATATATTACCCACTTCAATTGTTGTCTAATGCATACCAAATCTGGAGGTCCTGTGAGTGTATGCGTTTTGCCGGAACCCGTTTGGCCATAGCAAAACGCCGTACAGCTGAATCCCTCTATGCCCATCTCAATAATCCGCTTAATGCCCGAATAGTCCAGTATATCCTCCTGTGTGGCACCCGGTTCAAAGACCACATTGTATGTAAAGACGCGTACACTGTCGCGATTATGTGAACGCTTTACACCCAAATCGTTGCCCTCAATCTGCAAAAGTATGGGAACTTGGTTAGTGCTATATAAAAGCAGTAAAAAGAATTATGTTCTTACGATAACTTGTCCATTGCCTGGAAACTGTAGCGTTGGCCCATGCCTATCACGTTTCTCCTTCTCATTGAGTGGACGCACACGCACCACGACATTTATATTATCCTCTGGCGTGGAAGGTTCCTCGCTGCCAGTGCCCGTCGACTTGGAGGCGACAATTTCCAAGGTATCGGCGCTTCCGATTCTAAGGAAAGAACACTCAATTATGTACATATAAATAGCAAATTAAATGAGTCGCTTATAATGCTAACAATTGGGTTAAAAGGCTTAAATGTTAAAGGTTAAGGTAGGTAGAAATGATTCCACAGTTCCTCAAGATTAATTGGAAACAGAACTTTGTTACTAGTAAGCAAAATTACCAAAAATTACTTATTTAATTAATTGTCAGTAAGGATTAACTTTATGTTATCGTAATGTAGTTTATATATTTCTCTTTTATAACGAAAACCCCATCCTACCACTGCTAATTGAATCACATTTACCTAATGGTCAGTTATGAATTCCATACAAATTTTTGGCTATTTGTTATTCATCTTTTTATTGTGTGTTTTGTTGTGGCAATTGCAAAATCCTTGTGCTCCGTTTCCCTTGAACTTGCTGACGTTGCTCTGATTGAGCGACCTATTATTAGCCAAGGTTAAGGGTAGGCTTTTCTTTTTTTTTCAGGGGATTTACGTCGCAGTTTTTCGCCTTAATTAGTTCTACGACTAATGCCGTGTGGTGGTTAAATATGATTAAACTAAAATTCCTCGCAATGGAATTTCTAAAGCAAATACTATTGATTTTTATGTAGACTCTGCCCAGAATTATCAAACTAACCGAAACACGACGAAAAATCAAGTTGTCGTATTGTTTTTTGGAGATGGCACACGTGGCGTATGTGTAATGTGGCACTAGGTTCAAAGTATAATGAAGGTAATTCATATTTCATTTGTTGACTTTTGACATTTTCAGCTAAATGACTTGATCAAAAATTTATGAAATAATGACCAAAGTTTTCGTGCTATCTTGGTCTTACTCTATATCTTTATTACTTACATACTTCGAGCGTGTAAATATATTAATCAGGCAGGCAGGGTACTTGGGCTTTTCTGTGTGCACTTGATAAATATTTCAACATGCGCCAACAACAACAATACCAACACAGACACACGCTTTATTTAGAGCTAAGAGTTGCGCTTATAGACAGCGTGAAGAAAAGTTCAATCAACTCGAGTGGAAATTAATGCTAAGTAGCTAATCACCATAGAGCTAAACTTAGCGAGACACGCCTCTTTAACTAGGCTAATGAGTATAGCAAAGGTTTCTTAACATTACGCAAGATTTTATTAAGAATGAATTAAAAAATAAAACTTGATATTGTTGTTGCTAGCGAAGTCGAGACGAAAGCTTAATATATTTTAATCCCATAGTGCTTAAAAAACTGGGGGTAAAATAAAGTAATAAAATGTAGATACATGGAATTAGAAAATAATATTAAAACAACAGAATGACGCATCAACTTTAGCAGCAAAATCAGACAACAGAAATAGCTAACATTTTATGCGCATGCTGAAAAGTATGCTGCGATTTTCTGTGGACCGAAGAGGCTTAGAAAATATTTACAATTGCCAAAATGTTGCATACTTTTGGAGCTAAAGCGAAGAATGAGGTTATAAAAATGTAAAAAATTGTATTCAATAAATAAATTAAAATCTTAATTGTAGTTTATTAATGACACAGTAAAAATATTTACTTTGATTTTGATAGTTCTCATTTAACATGTGTATTTCATCTATTGAACTTTTTCCTATATATTTCAGCTATTATTTTAGTAGTCTAAATTAGTTAATGAGTAACTAAATTTCTTGAACAAATTTTATAAAAATAAATGCGCTAACAACTGCATATATGTTATCTGTTAATTGGTTTTAGCACTTAGTGCATAGATAAATATCATGGCAAGCTATAGTATACTATTATCATTACAATGCATTATACTAATTTTGTTGATCGCACAAATGAAATACTACAATTATAGAAAGAGACTAGCGTGAAGATATAATTTAACTTTCAGCTAAGGAAACACCCAAAAGAACACCACTTGATGGCCATTGTCATGGTGACAAGGGCTGGGTATGGGTCTTTGGAATGCCCTTATTCTGTATACTCATTAGCGGTACTCGAAATGTGTTTATTTGAAAACATCAGCACGTGCCCTGTACTTACATGAACAAACCAAATTGACACCGTTTGTTAATTTAATGGATCAACTCCTATATATACTATAGGTACTCGAACATGTACAGTTGGAATACTCCCTGGCCAGATTAAATGTAATTATAGGCGTCATAATTATTATAGTACACGAATGTTAATATATTTTGATTAATGCATATGTTGATAGTTGTCTGATTAATCGTATACTATATATTACTGTTATAATTTTCTTGCTGCTCTACGCATTTGCACTGAGTTCAATTGAATTGCGCGCAATTTGCATTTTTAAAAACAACAATAATATAATAACCCATACTATATACATGTTTATGGATTTTCTCCAGGGAACATGCACAATAAGCACGAGGTTAGGTCATAATTACATATGGACAACACCCAACGTATGGTCTGTGCCACAGATAATCGAAAAAGTTGACATTTCGTTGCCTAAACTTTTGCATTGCACGAGATGGTTATTAGCAGTCCAATATACTATAATATATAGTACATGGTATCTCTATATGTCATGTAAAAGTGAGAGTCGACTTTATTTACTTATTTGGTTCTTGTTTTCCCAACTTGTTTTCCCCAAATGCTACTCGTTATATTTCATTTGTTGTGCAAACAATAGCTGCAAAATATTCCATTTGCATGGAATAAACATTTTTGGAATCTCTATTGTGCAAATTCTAGTGCCTGACATATAGTACTATAGAGTCAATGTCCCACACAACATAAATAATTAATTACTTGTGTGTGTCCCATAGAATTCTTTGTGATAGCTCTATTCTATGGAGTGTTAATGATAGATATACGAAAGCGTTTAAGATGTAAGTCAGAGAATAAAGATGTTTAGCAGTATTATAACTTAACGACATTTATAAACAGAAGAAATTAATAAACAAAAAAGAAGCAAATTAAATAAATATACTACTTTATTCTATTTAATTCTGTGAATTATTTTAGAATATTTTTAAACCAAAATAGAAATACTTAGTTAAAATAATAATTTAAAAGAATATCCTATATTTTCGTACATTGTGACCCTTTTTTGTGTCTATATGAATTAGCACATAATTCAATGTAATTTGAAGCTACACTGAGGGAAACATCAAGAATTTAAGGTGTCAAAAGTTTGAAATGACAGCAAAAATTTTGATTCGATTAGAAAATTATATTTTTTAGTACTTTCTTAAAATCCCCAAATTCACTGCAAATTATTGGACAAATCGGGATTAATTTAATGGATTTATTCTGTGGAACGATTATATTGTAGCACATAAAGTTGGAATCTGGAAGAAGACAAAAGTTGTAATCGTAAATATTTTGTTTTCAATCTTCAAACCGTCAATCAATAGTTGACTTTCCTTTAGAACTCTCGCTGTGGCTTAACCCTCTTTGGCAGGGGCAGGTTCTTAACCTTAAGTTGCCTGTCACTATTGCTATACAAACAGCGACAACAATAGCAACAGCTAAGGAAAATATAAATACCAAACATAAATATGTCACTTTCACTCTCAAAGCAGGTCATGCAGGACATATAGACTTCAATATGCTTTAATTGCAAAATCGATTTATGTCGTGCTCGCTCAACCTCATAACTCAAGCCCCTAGATAGCTCTACTAATTGTTTAAATATAAAACATGACCAATTGAAAGTACTCACTGTCCATCTGTCTGTCTGTCTATCTGTACAGTTGATTGCCCGACGTCTTTCCCAGTTTATTGTGCGTGGTCATTACGTTCTATATGGCTTATATACCACTAGGGGTTTACTGTATTTTATTCCATGTATTCTAATTGCACCTCATCAAGGGTTGAGGGTGGTTCTGTACTTACCCACAGTCTGATTATTAACTAGTTTTATTACTCTGGCCAGCAGGCAAATGGATTGATGCAAATTAATAACTTAACTACTTATATGCCCCAACGACTGTAGAAAGTGGTTCTTTACCTTTGTCTTTAATTATAGTTTATCGGTTAATATTTAAATTTTAATTGGTATAGATTTTCTCACGCTCTTCTGTTCCTATTTATACTCATTTATTTTACGCCAAAAGGTTTTTCTGTCAATTATCTCAACCAGAAGATAATTATAAAATTCAATTCTTAACTCAATTCGAACGGGAACTAAGGTTATTTGTTAATCCAATAGGATCTTCGAACCTGAACCTAGCCTCTTTAAAAAACTGCGTAGTTACTCCCTCTAAATTTGATCGGTTATCCTGGCACAAAATTCTTTTAACTATATGCATTTCCATATAGAATCGGTAGCTTAACTGTCTGTTATACTGTACATACTTTAATACCACTTACTAAATTCAATCTTTGACTCAATGAAAAGCAAATTCAAACAGTTGTATTAATATTATTCTTGCGAGATATGTATGGAGTGCTGATGGAGTAACTTTGAACCTATTCAGTAGGGAAAGTACTATACTATAGATCTTATACATAGGTCGTGATGCGCTTACCCCTAAACCAACAATAAATTCAGTATTTTTCAATTGAAACTGACCAAAATCACCTATATATTATTCTGCTTTATGATGTTAAAACTGAAATTTCTGATTGCCTAGGCCTTAGGTGCATGCCCAGTACTAATGAGTTCGCGCATGAGAACCCTTCATTTACCTTACTCCAGGAGGTATCAAGAAAACCGCTAAGGGACATAAGAAACTTCGTCGAGTCATCGGATCTACTGATATAGAGCAGACGCTAGTGTGTATAATACACCGGTGTCACTATGTAGCAATATGTCTATGTCTAGACCAAGATCCCAACCAGATTACCTAACCTAACCTAGGTCGTTTCAACATAATGTTGTCAAATTCTCTTTAATAATTTTCAGCTGAGCTTCTTTTACCTCTTTTACCTTTTCCCTCTTTACCATTCTTATAATACTTTTAAGCTATTGATTACAGTGGGAAATTTCGCACTGCGCTTCTTTTCGCCGTCACTTACTCATTTTCCCGGGAACGTAGAAAGTACGGCGTATTGCGTGAGCTGCCAGTGCCCGTGCCTGTGCCTGTCCCTCCGGTGCCTCCGCTGCTACCTCCCTTTTGTGGGCTGAGACGCCGCATGCCGTTGGTCAAGCTGCGGGAACGCGGCACACGAGTGCTGCCACTGCTGCCGGAGCTCTGACGCTGTTGCGTTGGCGTCGATGCCTTGCCGCCGCCCGTGGCACGTTTGCCCCGCCCGCCCCCGCCGGTGCGATTCGTCAAACTATCAGCACTACTTGCACCGCTATTATTCAGATGCGGCACGCTCGAAGAGCGGCGCACCATTATAGATTCGTAGTTTTAACTGAAGTTAATGCCACAACCTGCAGCTGCCACATGGCATACAGTAATAACTAAAGTAGGGGGCGTTAAGAGCCACGCAAGCGAAAGGGTAATTCCGGATAAATTTGAATGTGGTGCTATCCGTATTGCAACGTAGATCGAACCGCGCGCCACGTCGACTCAACACGAACTGAAGGCTTCAAGTTCACCAGGGCGACTTTTTTATAGACGACCACTATGGCCACTGTGGGTGACCACTCAGATTTATGGTAATTCTTACACGCACACCACAACACGGAATACCCGACTGCCCCCCACCCCACCATCCCACCAGCACAGCACATGCCCATTCGGCTGTACTTTTTAGCTGTAATTTCATGTGGCATTTCTGTTGTGGTTGTTGCTTCGTTTCGTTTTCGTTACTCGCCACTCGTTACTTTGTTCTGTGTGTGTGTGTGTGTGTGTCCTGGGCAATTAAATCAACGCGCTGTTTGGTAAACAAACCCACGCTTTGCCGAGAGCTGAGCTACCCCTTCTGTCCGACTAGCAGCAGCACTCCCGATGACCCCACACTGACCCTGGCCATAGACCAGGCCGTAGTTCGTGTTCATCAACTACAACAACATTAATAATATTGTCGTGCCTTATTTGCATTTACTTTACAGCATAATCACGGAAAATGTGATATATGCATTTACACATATTTAAATTCTTTGACAGGATATTAAACCCGAGTGAACTTAAAAATGTACGTTTAATTATGCTTTAAAGTTAAAAATAGCTTTGATACTGTACAGCACAAAGGGTATACCAAGTTCGTGTAACTCCGTATACATAAAGAGGTGCCCAATAGCTACTACTATACTGTATACTATATGTATGTATGCTAAAGCTAACTTTTATATTTTGAGGGTCTTGACTTCATGAGGTTAAACCTCTAAAGAAACTTGCTTCAAAAAGTTCCTGGTTAGCTTATCAATTCGTTCGGATCGGAAACTACTAGATTCAAAAAATTAACAAATTCGGAAAGCTATAGTCGGATGCAACAGACAATCGGTTGTGCTGCAAATGGCAACAAAGATTCTCTGCGTCTTAGCACTTGTACATCGAAATATCAAATGCATAATCTTATTGGATCATTTTGTACTTTTTTAACGAATAGTACGTACTCTTGACATTTCTGTTGGTAAAGCCCTGTATGCACCATCCCAAAAATTTCGTACGGAAAAATTACAATATATTCCGTGTGTGTGGATTGTATTAGTTTGACATGTGATTGATTGGTAACACTTTTATTTTTAATTGGTAACACTTATTTTAAATAGGTAACACTTATTCAAAATTGGTAACACTTATTTAAAATTGGTAACACTTTTTATCAACTGTTGTGCCAAAGTGAAAATATATTGGAATTAAAATGAGCGACGAAGCCTTGGACTTAGCAATGGTAACATTGGGGTACTTCTTAATAAAAAATAAAGAAGAGATTGTTAAAAAGAGAAGCAGCGTTCGAAATATTGAAATAAGTACCCATATTGAAAAGAACGAGCAAATAAATAAATAAGTAATACACATTATTATATGTATGTACAAGTCTGAATATTTGTATTTCACTATTTCTAATGTCCCAAATACAGGTCTGAGCTTTAACTACATTTATTAATGCAAATTTTGTCTCGCATCTAAATGATATAGGCATTATTTGAATCGCCCTCCATTTTTCCGTACGGAATAATTGTTCTGATTTATTTCGTGCGAAATGTCAGTTGCTCAATAGCATCCAACACGACCCACACGATGACAATACCTATGAACTTATCGATATTTCGCTCGTGTTTTTTGTTCAGTGCTGCATACCAAAAATTTCATTTCGGTACGGAAAAAATTCCATGCCTACCCTTTTTGTATGGGAAATGTAAAATTTCGGGATGGTGCATACAGGGCTTTAACATAAAAAAAGAAATGAAATTAATAAGGTAATTTCTGTAGTACACTAGTGTGTAGTTAAGTCCAATATACCTACGAGTTCAACGAATTCAGCAGACATTAATAAGTACTCAAATTGAAATAAAACCCAATAGATATTTGCTGATTCACTTATAGAATATTTTATTTCTGGTTTCTCGATTGCAAACCCATTTTTTGCGGCATTTTCTTACTTGGTTTCGCTTAAAGTAGAGCTACTGTTAGTTATTAGTCATATATCGTGTATACATATAGATTTACAGCTACTGATGCTGGGTTTCTGCATTTAAGCCTAGGTTTCTTAAATGTATATAGAACTTTGCAAGAACTGAATAATGTACAGGTTGAACATAGTCATTCGATTGATGATCTATTCAGAACATATATACAAGAATATCTATAGAATAGAGACAATATATAGAATACATTTATATTGTATTTTTTTTAATTATACGTGTGTATATATATGTGTGTGTATATACGTAAATATATGTATTTTATCATTAGTTTTCGCTTAGTCTATATACGGATACCAGGTTGCTGGTCTTGAGCCTGTACCTGGAATTTTCACATCAAACTTTTTCCATAACATTTGATTATCTCTTACGATTTACATTACAACTAACATTATTATACTTTTTTTCTTATTTTCTTGCTTCTAGTTTTCCTCTTCTCGTTCTTTTTCTTTTTGACATAAATTTCTCTCTTTCTTTTAACATTTAATAAGCGTAATCCATTCTCTAGTGGGGTTCTCTTTCTTTTTCTTGATTTAGTTGCTACGACTACACCTATATTAGCATAATTAGTTTTAGTATTAGTTAAATATATACTTATATTCATTTTACAACGCTTGGATAGCTACCCTCAGTGGGACGACACTCGGCACAGAACCATTTGCCCTGCGGCGCCACCATGATGCCCACGCACTCAAAGTGAAACCACTCGATGAGGCAGCATGGTCCGTCGCACGCAATCATCTCGGACACCTCGTCGTATGGACAGCGGCAATAGCAATAGACAGATTCACCGTCACGGGCCAGACGAGCGCCAGCGGGTGGCCTTATCGGATACCGTATGTTGTGCGCCTTGAAGTACTGCAGCGTATTAAAGTCCGGATTGGGCAATAGAGCTGGCGGTATTGGTTGATTGAAAGCCGTCGTCGCTGGCGTTGGCGGTGGTGGCTTTGGTATAATAACTGGTGAAGCGACAGGAATCTCTGGTCCTGGTACTCGTGGTGGCGCACGTAACTTTACTGGTTGCATCTCAGCACCTGACATCAAAGTAGTCACATTGATTTCCTCCTCCTCCGAACTATCGCTGCTATCGCTAGCCACGGGCAGCAGAGCAGGGCGTATTTTGAGAGTGGGTATGGGTGGCTGAATCACCGGCTTTGGTTGCTCAACTGATGGCAGCAATTGCTGCTGTTGTTGCTGCTGCTTGCCTCGTTTACCCGCACGCTTAGCACTACCTCCGCTCAACGGAGTACGTTTGTTTCGCTTCCTTGCACTGCCATTGCTATGCAGATGCGAATGCGACGAATGCGAGTGACTCTGATGAGGCGTAGAATGGCGCGATTGCTTCGCTGGCGACGGCAGATCCTCCTTGGCCCAGGTGAGTTCCGGCGGTGGCTGTGGCTTGATCAGTTGCATGCCCACCTGCAGTGGTGGCGCCAGTACACTGCTCATATTCTCATCATCGCTGGTATAGCCATAGAATTTATTGGGACGTCTGGTGCGCTTCGAACGCTTCAGCTGAGCATCTGCATCTGAGCAGCTGCTTTCGCTCATCCGCATCGGCTGCCAGGCGGGACGATGTGTAAGTGGAGTGTGCGACATATCGGGAACAACGCCACCAACTCCTGACGGTATCATCAATGATGGGGGCAGTTGATGCTGCTCCTGTTGCTGTTGTTGTCCTGGTAACTCCATTGCTGTGGCTGGCAACAATTTGGCAGGAGTCATTTTGCAACTGGATTTACGCTCGCGCTTCTTCTTCTTGTTCCTGCTCACACGCTCCCGCTTCTCCGCATAGGCAGTTGCCTCCTCCGGCAATGACGGCGTGGAGGGTCGACTGTTCTCTATAAGAAAAGGATTAGCATTGATAGGTAATGTATTACCAAGTAGATGCTTACGTTTTTGTGCTGGCAGCTGTTCGGGCAATTTATGAGGATTCGCATCATAGAACTCCTCATCCGTATCCGAGACGGTAGTATCGAAATCCGATTCATTATAGAGCGGCGTATTGGGTTCGGCAACGGTTGGTCTCTGAACTTCGGGCTCTTCAGTGACGGTGGTTACGTTAACATCCTCCTCGGCTTTCTGCTCCGTCTCAATCGGTTTCGGCACTTTCTTGGAGCTTTGCGACTCATTGTCCGAGTCGTCATCGCTTGAGCTGCTGCCGCCGCTGGAGCTGCAACTGCAATTGGAACTTGAACAGGAACAACTCGAACTATCTGAACCCGAGTTGGAACTGGAGCTGCTAGAGCTATCACTATCACTGGACGCATGTGCGGTGCCCCGCTTCGCCTTGTTTGAAGCGGAAGTCTGCTTCTTGGGCGTTGGCGGCGGCGTTTGATACAGCTTGCAATAGTCATGATCGGAGTATGAGACATGCAGTCTGCTTGGACGTAGCTGCTCCTCATCAAGCTCCTCTTCCTCTTCCTGTGGTAACTCGCTTTTATTAGTTTCTTGAAGCTGCAATAGATTCTTCCAAATGTCTGGCACCGTTTCCGATTCCAGGCTGGCTTTTTGTTCAGCCTCCGAATCGCTTTCTAGCTTAGGTGCCAATTGCTGTTCTTCTTCATCCAGTTGCTGCTGTAGCTCTTCCTTTTCCGCTGCAGTTGTCTCGGATTTCAATTGCTTATCCAGCTCCTGCGTCAGCTCATCATTGTCACTTTCGGACGCTGGGGACAACATTACTTTCGGCACATCCAGATCATCAACGTCGGTCTTCACTAACTTCTTGGGCTGTAGCTGCACCACACCTGAGCTGTCGTCGCTGTCATCACTGCTATCCGATTCGGATAAGTTGGGGGCAATCAGATTCAAATCCTCCAGCGATGCCTTGTTGCGTTTGGTCTTTTTTCGTCGCTTTCGTGGCGTAGGCTCTGCTGACTCAGCTTGCTCTGCAGTGCTGCCGGCCACTGGCTTATCATCCTTTTCCTCTTTGACAGGTTCCAATGGCTCCGCAGTCATGTCATCATTATCTTCAGACTTTACCTGTGCTTGCTGCTGCTGGTGCTCCTCTGTGCCCGCAACTTGTGACGAAGGAGACGTAACGGAGATGGTCGTCAGCTCTTTGGCCGGCTCGTGCTGTGCTGCTGCATGCTTGAGCAATAGCTTCCGTGAGACGAACTTCATTTCGCAATTCTCCTCATTGCAGGCATAACGGAAATCTCCAAAGTGCTGACGTCTATGCACCTCCAGATATATAGCTTTGCTGAAGGTGAACTGGCAGATCTCACAGGTGTACTGCAAGGCTGGGATGCAGAAATGATAGACATAACGCCAGCGTTTCTGCAGGCAACGCTTACAGCCAGTACTCTCGGTGCCATGCTTCCAGAATAGATGTTTTGAAATGTCCTGTTTGTTGCGATAGTGGATGCCACAGGGAAAGCATTGATGCAACAGTTTATGCTTCCACACATGGGACGATAGCTTGGCCTGTGTGTGGCAATCCTCGAGACAGATATCACAGCTCTGATGCCGTTTACGCAGATGCACCAGCAGACGGAATGCCGATGGCAGGGGCGTAACGTCACACAAACAACAGCGAAATTGCAAATCCAAAAAGCCCATTGATCCCACCTGACCTGGACAGATGTGGCACAAGAGTTCGCTAAAGCTATAAAACTGTATTCTACACATGAGACACGTGATGTTCTGCTTGATGTGCAGTCGTCGATTGTGCGTGTAGAGCTCCTTGGGCGAGTTGGTAACAAAACGACACCCGAAGCACTCATAGAGGCGTTCGTTAAACGGTTCCACAAAGCGTCCATTGTCAATGCTACAGCAGCTGGCCGAGTTGAGATACGCTCCATTCTCAAGCTCAGGCAGATAACTCTTTAGCTTGGACACAATGGTTGCCGCCTGCAATTCCTCAGCGGTTATGCTGTCCACCGTGGCTGTGAAGCGATGCGTTGATATCAGATGGAGCACGAGTCGTTGCCCATTGACGGCAATGCGACGCGCATGATTGCAGTACAGACAAAACGGAGTGATCGCCTTCAGACAGAGACGTATAAAGTCAACCATTTCGAATTTGTCCAACGGTCGATCTAGTTGCAAATCCACTGTATGTGTCTCCTCACCGGCCACCTCTATGCCGTCCGCTGGTGGAGCAGGAGTAACAGCGGCAGGCAATAGCGGAGAGTCCACGGGCTGTTGCTCTTCGGACAGCTGTTGCTGCTCTGGCAGCGGCAGCAGCTCGGATTCCTGTTTCGCCTCATTGAGACTATCATCCAAATCCATGCAGTCGCTGCCTAATGAGTTGCGTCGCGTCAATAACTTTTGCGGCGCCAACTGGAGCTGCTGCTGGCTTTGTGCATATCGTAACTGCTCCACGTGCTGCTCCTTGGCGAGCTGCGTCAGCTCATTCAGCTGGGTGTTATGCGGCGATGCAGGCGGTGTGGGTGACCAGCGACGCTGCGGCAATTGTAGACCATGTGGCTGCTGTTGTGGCAACTGTAGCCCATGCTGCTGCTGCTGTTGTGGCAACAGTACTCCATGTTGTTGCTGCTGCTGTTGTTGTGATGCAGCTGGAAATTGTGACAATTGTTGTTCATGCAGCTGCGGCGGTATAGGCGCCACCTGTAGTGGCTGTTCTTGCTGCTCCGGGGCAGGCAACAGTTCCAACTGCTGCTGCTGCTGCACAGGCTGCAGGTGTTGTAGTTGTTGTTGCTGCTGATGTTGCTCCCTTCTGACATTCATATCCGCTTTTGCACGTGCTATATCCAACTTGGTGCGTTCCAATTCTGCCAACGCACGCGACAGCTTGGTCGTTGCTTCATCCTCCTCTTCCTCCTCGTCTTCGTCCTGCGGCATAGTCGTTGCTTCCAAAAACGTGGAGGCCGTTTCAGTTGCAGTTTCAGTATCCTCGGATAAATTGGACCCCGCTAACGTATGCTGTTGCTGAACTGCATCAACTGTTAGTAACGCGGGTACTAGACTACCGGCAGCTCCTACTGCTGCTGCTGCGGTTGTCGTTGGCAATTCTTCGCTTTCCTCCTCCTCGGTATCGGTACTACTGAGTGCTGCATCAACCGATTTCTGGAACTCTTTGGGCACACGCAACATGATCTTGGGTACCACCAGTTTGGGTAAAGCTTCTACCATCGCTTGAGCTGGAACTGTAAAGAAACAAATGGAATGAGTAACCGCCATTCCCGAAATGGATATTCCGACTACTCACTGTTATTTTCATATATCACAGGCTGCGGTAAATCCTGCGTAGATATTTGGCAATTTAGTTGAGGGGGTATCAACTGTTGCACCTGAACCTTCTCTGCTTCCGGGTGCTTCCTCTTGGACGTCTTGCGTTTCCGACGAGCCGCTGTCTTCTTACGGTTGCCGGAATTGTTACTAGCCCTCCTACCATTGCGACAATCATTGGCATGCGCATTCTTTTGGCCACAAAGAGCACACGGCTGCATTAGCTCGGCACAGTCGTGGCTCTCGAATTGAGTGCCACGCTCGAAGCTTGTCTGGCATGTGCAGCACACCAGATATCTCGCACGATCCTCTTGCGTTTGTATCAAATGCCAAGCATCGACATTGTTGAAATGACGCTGATCCAAGTCGTGCTTATTCTCCAGATGTAGCGATAGCTTCTCTACGCTGGCAAATACATGCGAACAGTACAGGCAAATGTAGCGTTGATGCACTTCCCGCATATGCAGAAAGAAGTTCCAACACTGATGCACCGTATTGCAGCGGGCACAGCGAAAAAAACGTTCCTTCTTTGGAGCAGCTTCTGTACTTGGCGGCACTGCAGTTGGCAGGACCACAGCCGTTGGCTCCTTGCATTGCGCATAGTGTGCATTTAGCATAGCGAGATTATCAAAGTTCGTGGCATTGCACTTAAAACAATTTAGGATTTCTCCGGCTTGGCTGGAGCAGGCAACTGGCGCCTGCAAGCGCTGCATCAGCAAAGAAGCAGCCGGAGCCTGATCCACCTCCAAACACTGCTTTTTTAAGCTTTGCTCGACTTCATCGCTGCATCTTCGTTTACTTGTCTGGCTCTTCTCATCCATGTTTTGCTTGGCGATATGCTCACTCTCTGGATGATCTATAACCAATTGTTGTGAGGTGGAGCTAACTGATGAGCTGCGGCTTCTACTTCTGCTCCGTCTTCTGCTAGCATTCAGCAGCTCCTGCGGCTGTTCCACTTGCGTTTCATTGCCCGCGTTTTGTTCTATCACAGACAGTTGCAACGGTTCCATTGGTTGACTGGGTTGTCCCTTTTCCACTGGATCTACTTCTGGCTCACACTTCATCTCATTTAGCATAATGGCATGTGTTCCATTTATTTTCATCTTGATCTGTTTGCGCATGGACAGCTTATCATTCAAGCGCTCAGTATCATTCTTCAGCACCATCTCTTCCAAATCTGAATCAGATTCAACCTTTATTACATCCGCACCAGATGTGGCATCACATTTTATCAGATTCGTCGAGTTAAAGTCTGGCAAAGATTCGTCTACTGTGCGGACGGATGAAAGATTTCCACTTTTATCAACAGCCAATGTCTCTGTCTCTGTTGCGACTGCCTCTTCTAGTGTTGCTACAGATCCTGTTTCCATGTGGCAATCATCCATATCTGCTTCTAAAAAAGTTTTCGGCTGCTCCTCAACGGTTAAATCCGGCGACTTTCTGTCCTCCTCTTGTATCATATGTGTATCTTGGACCATGTGTACCATCGGAGAGGAGCCATTCTTGAGTTGGACCACGGGTGATGAAGAGTTGCTACTTTGCTGATCCTCAAACTTCAAATCTTCAGACATATCTTCCTTCGCTTGTACCATCCGTATCTTCTGGGCTAAATTTACCATCGGAGAGGAGTCGCTTTCAAGCTCTGAATTATTGCCCAAAGGTGACGCAGATTCATCACTGTGCTCCTCGTTTCGAGACTTCCTTTCCTTAGCTTGTACCATCTGTATCTCTTGCATCATATTTACCATCGGAGAGGAGTCGCTCTCAAGTTCTAAACTTTTGCCCACAGGTGACAGAAATTCAACCCTGCTCTCCAGGTCGCGAGTCTTTGTTTCCTCTGCACGTACCGTCCGTATCTCTTCAATCAAATTCACCATCGGAGAGGAGTCGCTCTCATGTTCTAAGCTTTTGCCAACTGGTGATGAAGATTCATCACTGTGCTCTTCGCTCAACTTTATATCTTGAGACTTCTTTTCCTCCACTTGTCCCTTCTGTGGCGCTTGGACCACGGTTACTAACGGGGAGGAACCCTCCTCAAGCTGTAAACTTTCGACCACAGGTGTTGAGGATGGCTCGTCTACTTCTTGAGACTCCCTACTCAAGAGTAACTCATTGCCCATGGTCACTGTCGGAGAGGAGCCATCGTCAAGCTCATTCGAAGTGTTTTGCTCAATTAACATGACAGATGGCGAAGAGTCAGTTTCTTCCTCTATTCTAATCCCTTCATCTAAGGGGCTCGAATCTTCAATTTTGTTAACGGTTACAGGTGTTACTTGACCATTTTGTTCATCGGTCTTATCGATATTTTCCTCTTCGGCTGTTTCATCCTCCACGGCAATGTGAATGTGTGGTGAGGACGAGGCTGATGAAAGGGATTCATCGTAATCAACCAGATTAATTGAATTCTGTGCAGTTTTTATATTAGCTAAGGACGGCTGTGCTTCCAAATTCGCAGGTGATTCTTCCGTCAACTCAATTTTTGCACGGCTATTCGTGGGTGATTCGCAGGACTCCTCTCCTCCTGATCCTTTACAGGAATCTTCCACTGGAGTTTCGCAGGATTCGGGCAAACTGTTCGCTGCTGGTGAAGTGCCTCGATCAGGTGCATTCTTGACCCTTCCATTCTCCAGCTGCAACACTTTGTTATCATTGTTTTCAGCAATGATGTTATTTAAGATTTTCTTCTCGTTTTCCAACTGAAACGAAATATTGTAATCCTCGTAATCCTCCTCTTCGCCGCTGGCTCCCGGCGTCGTGTCCCTATCGCCCGCATGGGGCTCTATGTTAGGCGCTCGCTTTGTTTGTTGCTGTTCCAAGGTTTCCATCATCTTTTTGCATTTATGCGCTGCCATGGTAATAAGAAATAAACAATCGTTATCGTTTGTTATCGATAAATGCATGTCGCTATATTCGATTCGATTACCTTTACATTCCACACCGCGACACCGTTGTGCTCACTGTTCCGTGTGCTGCGCTGCTGCTGCAAAGAACATCGACATAATATCAATTTTATTAAGTTTGTCATGCTGGCAATAAAACAAAAGAGACAGGAAGTGGTGATCGCAAGAACAAAACAAAATACAAAGCAAAATACCCAAAAACCAAAAACACACAAATCGTGTTTGGCTTGTGTATTTCGCCAGCCCTGGACCCGAGCGAAGGGCATGCATAAAGCAGAAGCATGGATAATTGAAAATATCAAAATAAATTGCGCAAAATGTGCTGTGCGGAGGCGGAGAGGAGACCAAAACTACAAAATTTCTTTGGCTAAAAATAAATGACGGTTTTACACTAAACATTATGCAGAAGCAACGGAAAGGAAAATACGAAATTCTCGGAAATTCTTGGAAATATTCAAATTGCAACGGGATGATGATTGTTTTGTCTCTCTTACCTGTCTCACTTTTCGGCAGCTGCCGGGGCGGATACACGCACCAATATTTACGCGCGCAAAACAACAACAACTACACACAGACGGTGGTAAGGAAGACAGGCAGAGAGCAAGAGCAATAGCAATCAGCACAACCGACGGCACGGACGCTCGCTGCACAACTGAGCGAAACACACAGGGAATGGAGCGCCCAGCGGAGCGGCGGCCGCGCGTTTTACTGAACAAGAACAACACCCCTGCTTCCCCTTCCCTTTTTCTGACTCTTCCACGGTCTATCTATTTGCCAGACGTGTTCGCCTGTCGCAGTGCTTATACAATTTATTTTATTCTGTTTAGATTTTTGCGCATTTGGCTGCGTAATAGCGTACAAACACAGTCACACTCTTGAATTTCACAATATTATGCGTATTTTGGTTGGAATATATACAATTATTTACGCTGTCTTAAATTCTGAATATAGGAAATTTTTCATTTTTTTTTTCTTTTTGCACGTCTCGCATCCCGATTAGCATTTTCCGTTTATATGTTTTTGTGCTCACATTTTTCTTATTATATGGCCTTGCGCCATTGGTAAATTAGCCGTACATGCCTTCAATATTGTACATAGATTGTGAAAATATTGTTATTGTTATTAAAATAACGCATGAAAAGCACAATTTTAGCAATTTTTTCGACGTTTGTAGCCATTAAACACGCGCAGCAAATTCGATAACATGCGCACCACGTCGATAACATGAGCATGACAACAGCATGTTGTGGTCACCGTTGCCACACTTGGCGTCTTAGCGCCAAAATTTGCCCATTTTATGTGTTGGCGCAATTGACTCCATTTTCCTTAAAATAAAGAAAGTTAAAATTAATTTCTTGCAATATTATATCATGTAAAATAGGACATTTACTTCTGTTGGGCTCACAAGCTGATTTATTTGCTATCTGGAGGCTCTCGTTGTAGTGACTGTCCTAACGCGTTCCTAAAGCAACTCTGTGCTATGTTTCTATCGAATTTTGAGTTCAATGTCAAATTGCAAATTGACAGCTCTTTCCGTTTCCTTTTTCGCGTGAGCCGTCATCATGAGAGCCAAGGGATTGGTTAGTATTTATAAAAAATCAACAAAAACTAGTTGAAATTGTGGTTTAAATGTGTGCAACAAGCAGTCAAATACATTACACAAAATGTGCGAACGAAGGACAGTGCGGAAATAGAATATAATTGAGTAAAAAATGTAATAATAAGTAGTGACGGCCCTAGTGCGAGGCAATGCGGCAGCCAGAATTCTATGAAGTCCAAGCGGTTGCTGAACGGAAACTTTCTAAGGGAAGTTTTGAAAAGAAGTCGAAGCTGATCCGTATAAATACCAAAAGTACTTATCCTCGGTACATTTATTAATTTCTGGTTGGCCTGACCGCTCATAACCTATAATAAAAACAACAACAATAACTGTCCATGCGTTTGTTTGTGTGCACTGTGTGTGTGTGTGTGTGTGTGTTTGACCGCTGTTCTGCATTTGTTTACGATATAATTATTAATTATGGTCCTAAATTGCAGTTGAAGGAATACGAAGTCGTTGGCCGCAAGCTGCCAAGCGACAAGGAGCCACAGACGCCTCTCTATAAGATGCGCATCTTCGCTCCTGACAACATTGTTGCTAAATCCCGTTTCTGGTACTTCCTGCGCCAGCTGAAGAAGTTCAAGAAGACCACCGGCGAAATTGTATCCCTGAAGCAGGTCTACGAGACATCGCCCATTAAAATCAAGAACTTTGGCATCTGGCTGCGCTACGATTCCCGTTCGGGCACACATAACATGTACCGCGAGTACCGTGACCTGACTGTCGGTGGTGCCGTAACACAGTGCTATCGTGACATGGGTGCTCGTCATCGTGCCCGTGCTCATTCTATCCAAATCATCAAGGTGGAACCGATCGCGGCCGCAAAAACCCGCCGTGTGCATGTTAAGCAGTTCCACGATTCCAAGATCAAGTTCCCATTGGTGCAACGTGTCCACCACAAGGGCAACAGGAAACTGTTCTCGTACAGAAAGCCAAGGACCTACTTCCAATAAGAAGGATCAGCTCCCCCGGCAGCAACATCTAAATCAGCTGGGTGTAAACGCACTGCGTGCGTTGAAACCTTACTTGGTTTTCACAGTTTTTTTCTAAGGACTTCTTTCAATAAAATATGTACGTTGAAGAATGGTCAAAATTGTCAAATTATTTGGAATAATAATACAACTTAAAAGCGGGATAAAGTCCCATGGCTAAAATAAGGGAAAGTGTTGTGACAAACATATTGGTATAGCTTCGGGCATCTCACAGTAGAGAAAATTGATTTGACAACATTTCACAATACTATGATCTATGATTTAAAATAACTAGCGTTATTAGTCCATTTATATGCATTAAAAACCATATTTAAAAAAACGAGAGCAATACGAAGTATCGGATTAAAAACCGATGTACCGACGATATATCGCATATTTAAAATATTCGATGTATCGAATGAAAATTATATATATCTGCATTGATGTTAATTCACATCCCAAGTCAATGTTAAAATTAAAAATTGCGGCAATGGGCAAGAGAAAGAATATTTAAATGATTAACAACGAAATAGAAAAAACAGTCATTTTGGTAACGACAAATTCTCTAACAAAACTTACATTTGAATTTCGGCTCTGTTAAAATAATAGAACCTGCTTGCAGTGAACAAAATAGAATATCCGCTAGATGGCGCTCCAAATATCTAGATTAATAATAGTCGCCAGACGGCAAATAAATCTGCTTGTGAGCCCAACAGAAGAATATGTCATGAATTATATTCAGTACGTATTGCTCGAAATTAATTTTTACTTTCCTTGAAATAAGAAAACAAGTGCCATTGCTCATAACATAAAAAGCGCTACTTTTGGCGCAAAAACGCCAAATGTGGCAACCGTGTCCCTAGTTATCAATCAATAAGTTTATTTCTCTGCAGCTGAGTTTTTGCTTTTTGGTTCTTTTGTTAAACTGCATCTTGGCAAATTACATCATTGCATAGATAAAAGCAGAGTACAAAAGAACCACAACAATAACCAATTACTTATTCAAAAATGAGCGATCGTCGTTTGGAATTGGAGAGTGAGAGATATGCGACGTTCTCGGAATGGCCTACTAATGCCCCCGTTAATGTTGATGATTTGGTTAAAAATGGTTTCTTTGCCACGGGTAATTGGCTTGAGGCCGAATGTAACTGGTGTCACATCCGCATAGACCACTGGGAATATGGCGATCAGGTAGCAGAGCGACATCGTCGTGTAGCGCCCATATGTTCCATGGTATTAGCACCCCAGCATTGTGGAAATGTGCCCATGGAATCGACCAGGGAAAACAGAGACTGTGAGGGTAACAGTGTTGTCGATGGTGGCACTGGTCAGCAGCAGGGCCAGTGTGCCTGTCCAGATCTGTTGGTAGAAGCAAATCGTCTAGAAACATTCAAGGATTGGCCAGTATGTTCTAATCATTTTTCCATTCGAAGTGGAATTGACATGTTTTTAGTTTTTCCAGAATCCCAATATAACACCAGCAGCTCTGGCCAAAGCTGGCTTCTACTATCTGCATCAGTCGGATCACGTGAGATGTGTTTGGTGCAAGGGCGTTATTGCCAAGTGGGAGAAGAATGACAACGCCTTCGATGAACATCGACGCTTCTTTCCCAACTGTCCGCGCGTTCAAATGGGTCCCCTAATCGAGTTTCCTGGCAAAGATTTGGAAGAGCTCGGCATACAGCCCACAACATTGCCAAAGCGGCCGAAATACTCTTGCGTGGAGACACGTCTGCGCACATTTAGCGATTGGCCCATTGCGAATATTCAGCCAGCGGAGCCCTTGGCCCAGGCTGGTCTTTACTACCAGAAGATCGACGATCAGGTGCGTTGTTTTCATTGCAATATAGGTCTGCGATCTTGGCAAAAGGAAGATGATCCATGGCACGAACACGCTAAATGGTCACCCAAATGCCAATTTGTGCTGCTAGCCAAGGGACCCAACTATGTGCGTGAGGTGCGTGAGACGGCGGCATCAACATCTTCGTCAACCACCGCCACAGCACCGCAGTTACCAACAAACATCAGCACCGTCATGTCAGTCGCACCAGCCACTGAAGCTCTGGCACTTGGAATTGATTCAGGCACCGTACGGAATACTATTGAACGCAAACTGTCCAGCGCAGGTTGTGCCTTTGATACGTTAGACGAATTACTACATGCAATATTCGATGAAGCCGGCACTGGTGCTGCGCTGGAGGTCACTGAACCGGAGAGCACCACAACGGCTCCAATCGAACCAGAGCCAACGGCTCCGCTTGTGGACTGCACGGCGACTACAAGCAAAGCTAACGAGACTAAGGGAGCCACAGCTGTCGTAACGCCCACTTTTAACAGCAATACCAGTACAAATCCCAATGGCAACCTGTCGCTGGAAGAGGAGAATCGTCTGCTGAAAGACGCTCGCCTCTGTAAGGTGTGCCTGGACGAGGAGGTCGGCGTTGTATTTCTGCCTTGTGGACATTTGGGTGAGTAATAACCATGTGAGAAATGATAAACTCTATTCCCTGCTACTGTACTTTTCAGCCACCTGCAACCAGTGCGCTCCCAGTGTAGCCAATTGCCCCATGTGCCGTGCGGATATCAAAGGCTTTGTACGAACATTTCTCTCGTGAAGTAGATATTATTGTATATCTGAATCCATGAATCGAAAGACCATAGCGTAACTATTATTATTAATTACTTTATTGTCTACTTGTACTTGTACCGCCTAAGCTGAATTGGTGACGGACTAGTAGGCGACAGACGGATGTGGATGTGGATCGTGTCAGCTAATCAGTATGTTTATCGTTTACTAACTGATAGCTTGTCACGATTAAAATGTTACTAATCTAATGATCTACTGCAACTGTGTAAATTGTGTATTATGTCGGTTTTAATTTTTTGTATTGTTTATTATACTAGAATATCAACTGTTTACTCTCTGGTAAAATATGATTGCAGTAAGGGAATCTTTGAGATTTATACACACTAGTATCATTTATGAAATGATTACAATGATTTTAACGAACCTGAAACTATATACATACATATTATACAATGAAAATTAATAAAGCGACGCTGCAATCATATTTTCTATCTTCGGCATATTGATGAAGGCTCAGAGCTGTCCATTTCTTGTTATTAATTGTGTTATTAGGCCGCTGATTAAATGGGATTACATGAACATTAAAATATTAATAAATACTATATATATAAATGTTAATCACTCGTCTTATCAATGAGTTGGTATTGAACAATAAAGATCAGATAAGAAATGCAACACAATTACGGCTTAGAATAGTCTTTTTTATTTCAATATGCATATCATATGCGATTACTTTGTTCATTTCTTAGTTTCGTTTTTTCGTTTTCTAAATACCACTGAGGTCACCACATTGCCCTCCTTGCCCCCAAATCTAAATGTTGGCGTGGGTATGGAGCAATGCTTAACGAACAATTCCTCAAAGCTAATCAGCAACTCATCCTCTGTCCAATTGCATGAGGTAATGATGAAGAAGCTGCTTTCATCCTTTAGCAGATGTGATACTGTAGCCAAATAATTGGTACGCTTCTCCTTCGGATTGTCTGGACATAGGCTAACTGCATCATAGGTGCCTTTGTCGTGCACAATATCGTAGGTGCCTAGAGTTGGCGGTGCACTTTGTGTCAAATCCGCAACGCAGTAATTAATAGTTAGCTTCTGATCCTTGGCTATGCCCTGGGCCAGCTCAATCGCCTTGGGTGAGTAATCGCAGCCAGTTAGTTCGTTAAATCCTTCATTTGCCAGTGCTACAAGAAACATTCCATTGCCACAGCCCAAGTCTAAGACACGTGCGGTTTGTTTATCAACTGCTTCTTCTTGTTTCAGCAGCCAATCGACAATGCGCTGCTGCGAATCTTCGTCGAACCAAATTTCACCGACATCGCCATGACTTTTGTAGTTCTTGATTTCTCTGGTGTAACTGGTCTCCCAATATTCCTTGGTGCCCAATTCAGAACCATCCAGCTCCATCTTTTCGTTTGATTTCGCTTCGTTATCACAGTTGCCAATTGGACATATAAAAATGCACCAATAAAGAACCAGAAACAGAGTGCGATAACTCGATACCTTCGTAAATGATCGATAACTACTTAAAATAAGCAACAACTTAACTTTGCGTTGCTGTAGCTTTGAGTAATTAAATATTTTTTCATTACACAAAATTATTGCCAAAATGCTGAATGTGACTTTTTTTCTATCTCATTTTCGCAGGGGGCTGGAGAGCGAGGCGTGTGAGTGAACAATGGCCAAGTCGAACGCCATATATTTCTCACTCTTCACTTGTTCTTTATGTGATCTGAGCGCCTTTCTAATTTAAAAAGTTCGCCAATTTGTAAGAAATATATCAAAATAGCAACAATTTGCTATTTTATTTTTTAATGCTATGACTAAATAGTTCATCTCTTGCAGTAATTCCTTCATAGCTTAAATGACCATCGCAAAGTGCCAGAAATAGATGGCGCCAGAAAATATTAGCTGTTTGTTCAAAAAATTTAAAGTGCCGCAATAATGAATAAAAAATAGAACCAAACGCTAGAGAAATAGCAACACATATGTTATAAGTACTATTTAAACGATACAACATGGAAATAATTAAAACAGTAATTATAACGATATATTATCATATGTATGTATTTTGGCTCGATTGAAACCGGTGCGGTGCGATCACTACATAAAACACACCAACCAATTTAAAATAGCGTAAATATTGCTGAAAATTGATTTTAACTTAAGCGCATTTTTAGTTTAACCCATCTTAACCACAAAAACACCAATTTAAAAAAATTGCATTGCGCCAACACAAAAACAACTAATTTTGGCGCAAAAACGCCAAGTGCGCTAGCCGTGGCCGTGTCTCAGAATTCGTCAGTCGGTTGAACACGAGCGTGGCGCGAACGTGTCTTTCGCGCGTTTCGATCTTGAATCGAATTTTTGAGAAGTGGCTCGAGCAACATATTGTTTAGTTTCTTAGTTTAAGTTGTGGTTAATACGTAAACGCGGACAGGGCAAACTTTACTCTTATCTTGTTGTTGTTCCAGCGTGTGAGAATTGTGGCATAAATCGCAGATAAATTTAGAAGAAAACAAGATACCAAATACGCGTGTGTTTGTGTGAGTATTACATGCACATACATATGTATGTATGTATGTGTGGCTGTGCATTATGCTAACTGCTAGCGTGTGAGCGAGATAGTAAGTGATAGTTAGAGTGCAACATTGTGATTGTGTGGCAAGAAGTAGAGGAAGAAGAAGCTACAGAAGAAACAACGCCAACGCTCGCTCCCCTTTCCCCATTGCATGTGTGTACGATTGTGTGTGTGTGTGTGTGTGTGTGTGTGTCTATAAGTGTATTAGTGTGCATGATACGTTTCGTAAGTCGTAGACGCTACACAAAAAATCTTCTTTCAAATTGTTTTCGTTTCGAAATAAGCACAATATCGCTGCGCGTATACACACAGCAACACACACAGAGATAGGCGAACAACGCTTGCTCAATTGAGGAGGATCCAAAAGTTCGTCGTCTGATTTCGTTTCATTTGGTTTTTGGTGTCAAACGTCAATCGAAGCCAGCGCCAGGTGGCGCTAGCACCCCTGAGTATGACCAATCCCCAAGGTATTCCCCAAAAAACCGCAAAGCTCGTGCCTGAAAAAGAATATTCAGAAAAAAAAAACGGCAGCTCAGCAGTTTTCTTTTTTTTATGTATTGTTGTTGTGCCTTTCGGTTGCCATAAGAACAGTTATTTCGTACAACTGGGACGCGCACGGTGTATATGTATGTATGTGTGTGTGTTTATTTTGAAAAAAAAAAAAGTATTTCAACAACGCAGTAGGGAAGAGTTGCCGTTATATGTTTATACATACTTGCTTACGTATGTGTGTATGTATGTAAATAAATAATAATATCCGCATTCTCTCTCTTCTACGGTCTATTCTTCGGGTCTTCGTTTGTTTAGCAATTGGCACAGCCTGCAACCCGGCGGACCATTACTAAAATATTGATCTTAATTGCAATTGCAATGCAAAACTCGTTGTTGTTGTTGTTGCTGTTGTAAATGCTGGCATTAGTCATGCATGCAGTTGCTTTGCCTCACTCCCTATTTTGTTGCTTTTGTTGTTGTTGTTTTTGTTTGCCAGCTAAATAACATAAAGGAAATTGCACACAGCAAACGTGTGGCTCGGTTTTTTAGGCATTAGGCGCTTATGCTGTTTCTGTTTGTTGTATACCAGTTTTACTCTTTGTTGCAACAGCAACAACAGCAGCATCAGCATCAGCCTGATCAAAACTGACGTGCGCTCTCTCCCTCCCTCTCTCCCTCTCCCTCTCTCAGTCGAGATGCGTGCGTACGTGTGTGAATGTCTGTTTGTTGGTTTTATGTTTCTTCTGTCTGTGTATGCGTGTGTGTGTGTGTGTGTGTTTGTTTGTGTTAATCGCAGCGTCTCAGCGTTGTCGATTAACTTGTTTTTATTTTATTTTGCTGAATGTCAATTTCATTGTAAATTGCAAGTTGCTTTGGCATTTTTGCAACAAAATCAAAACAAGTTGCAGCTGCGACTTACGACTTGGGGCTTGGCAAAGCTCTGCTTGGGGTGTTTACAATTTTTTCGCACTGAAGGTCAGGTTCTCCGTTTAACATTTAGTTTTTTTTTTCGTGTGGCAACACTAATTGCTAGCTGCCTTTGTTGACTTTTACTCGCATTCACATTCGAAAACGGGAGCTACATTTAACGGTAGGTCGAACGGCCATCTTGAGAGTGGAGGAGCAGTGGAGCGGTGGGGCAGGGCAGTGGCAGGGTTGCATCTCTGTGTGAATTTGCGATCAATGGCATTTATTCGCTAAATAATTTGACCTCTTGAGTCGCACAATTAATAGATGTAGTACAGCTGCTGCCTGCATGATTCTATTAGCTGAAATACGAGTAGGGTGGTTCACACACAATGGCGACGTTATTATTTCTTGCCCCGTGATAAAAGTTGTGATTGTGTGTTAAGTTTTATGGCAGCCACAGAAACAGAAATAAAACCAAATACGCCGAGAAGGTCACGGTTATACAAATGTATGCAAAATAAGCTTATGAACAAAACCGAACCGAAATAAGCAACAAGAAAACCAGACTCGAAACTCTTGTAGCTGCAAGAAAAGACATATCAAGTATTTGCTTTAATCGAGGTAACGTGCCAACGATCGCGCTGAGACAAAATCACACAGATGTACACACCTGATCATATTAATAGGTACACACATCAACTCAGACTTTAAGATAACAGAAAACAATTTTATTCATTATTTTAAACTTGAAATTTGGTCTCATTGGTTCTTTAACTATTTCTTTTTAATAAAATAAACTTAATTGAAACATAGGATATTAATATAAAAGAAAGGAGATCATTTTGTGTCTTAGATACATACGTTTTCAGCCTGATCATAATAATAGGTACACTTCATGCGTTTGTATGAAAAAAAATTTTAATTTCTATTTTATGTTCTTTTTTTTTGCTAAAACTTAACCGATTTACTCCATTTTATATGCCATAGATGCCACAATTTGTGGCAATTGGGTTAACTCCATGCCTCGTCGGTGCTCAGTTGTAATTAAAAGGCGTGGTTCCACCACCAAATATTAATATAAACATAAAATTCTATCTCAATTTAGAAAAAAAATGAATTAAATATAATTTATTGTTTTGTTTATATTATTTTTTCCAAGGGAGAAAAATTAAATTAATTTAAACTGTTAAAGGAATTTAATTGTTATTATTTTTGTTACTTATTATTAAAATTCAATTCATATATAGGTTAAGTTTTTCCTAACTAAATTTGATTTCGAAAACACAACAAGCTCGTTTCTATTATTTTGTCCATAACTGTATGTATGCGATATGTCTGTCTGTGCGTATCTATGTGTGGATTTCGACCATATCGTGTGTAGGTCTGGCCACTCCCTTTCAGCATCAACGTTTTGATTGTACAAAAGTTATTAACGGAAGTACATTCACCTGATCAGTTGAATGAACACGCGCTACGCTGCTTTATTATTTTTACTTCTACTTTTCATATTGTTACTCGTACATATTAATATTTATTTCTTTTTTTTTTGCTATTTACGTCTGTCACAAACCTGGACAGCTGTTTTGTTTGTAGTCTACCTGTCGTTCAATTAATTGTTGTCATTGGGAGTCACTCACGTGCATAGCTATCATAGCTGGAAGCACGCGCTTGTTTGCATTCGATTGCACTTGCATAGCTACCATAAAAAAGTAGGGAAAGCGACAGTCGGACGCAAAGCTACAGTCGGACGCAACCGACAGTAGGTGACCCTGTACTTTGATTTGCCCTGGGAGTCCTTAATAGTCCATAATAGTCCGTAGAGTCCATAATAGCAGCAGCATATATGTACATACTCACATACACATACACATGCACTTATACACACACACATACACTTATTCATACAAATATACACTAAAATACAAATAATAACCAATACTAATACAGAAATTCACACTCACAATCAAAAATCACGCATACGCCCTAGTAGCCGCGTACAGTGTGGCTTCCCCCCTCCCCTATCCAAATGCCTAGTACTGAAAATTGTTTGTCGAATAGCTCCGGTGTTTCTTATCCGATTGGGCTGCAACTTGCACCAAACATGCAAAGCATCTAAAGCTTTAATCCTGCAAAAAATGAATCCAGTGACTCTAAAACTGTATATACTAAGAACATTTTTGTAAATTTGAGGGGGAGGGGGATGACTTTTCAAACATTTGAAACAAACTTGACCTGCTTATGTAATACACAAACCTAACAAAAAAAAAATGAAGTCTCTAGCTCTTATAGTTTCCGAGATCTAGGTGTTCATACAGACGGACGGACAGACGGACAGACGGACAGACAGACGGACAGACAGACAGGGCTATATCGACTCAGCTCGTCGTCCTGATCAAGAATATATATACTTTATGGGGTCTGCCACGCCTCCTTCTGCCTGTTACACACAAATGTCATTTGCACAAACTTAATAGACCCTTTTGTACTTTTTTAAAGTACAGGGTCTAAAAACACCAATCGCGCGTTCAACTGTTAAGCCAGAGTTGAGCGTCGTGTCTATTGTGACTTGTCAGCACGGTTGTCACTTCAAAAAGTGCATCCAAATGAGAAAACACCACCAGTGCCATCAAAAATAACGACTTATACTTTACACATAGTTCTTTATTATTTTTATTACACTTTTTTAGTTCAATTAAATTAAAATTGTTAAATTTAAGTAATAAAAAGCCAAAAGCCAAAAGTAGCCAAGTTTAACTAAAATGTAGCAATGTTAACGAAAATGTTATCTAAAGTTGCTATTAAAGTCACTGTTCGCTGTCACTGTTCGCTGTCACCGTCACTGACATGCGCAGCTCTGAGCGCAATTGCATCCCTGACCTTCCGCAAGAGTTTTACGTCACTGCGCAACACTGTTGCCTGTTTGTTTACTTTTCGCAGGATTTGCAAGTGTCGTTTTACAACACTGTGTGAGTTGCACGCTGCTTGCATCGAACGTCATACATGTTCGAGCTGAAGTGCAGTTATTTTAAACAGTGTTTTGTTTATTTACAATTAATTTTACTGAGGTTGAGGCTGATTTTTATTGGAATGTAGAATTGTGACATTTTTGATTTCATGGCTCGAATCTGAATTGAACACTACTTAGTTTTGATTTTGTTGGGTATGTTCCAGTGGTGTATCATTTTTAATTGTAGATATTTCCTTCTATTTGACTCCCTTCAGCTTTCTTTGTGCTGTGCGGCAATGCAATTAAAATGAACAGTAAGGAGCTGACAGCGAGCCGAGAATGGGAATTCAAGCGCAATTCAAATGCATACGCAAGTTTGCCAGCAACAAAAACAACAACAAGTGGAACAGCCAGTGGAACAAAAGAGAAACGTAAACATCGTGAAGAGAATGGAAGAGAACCAGAGAGATATGGACTCTCGCATAGCTTGTCCAGCGAATCGATGAAACAGGCTTGCGACTATTACGACGATGAGCCAAGTGATGAGGATTTAATTGAAATACAACAAACACCACAAGGATTTCCACGTCCAGCACAGGCGCACCAAACAAATCATCCGCTAAGCTTTAAGATGCCGCTAACGACAGATGATGATGAACATAATGCCTTCTGTGACGTCAGTCAAGAGCCGCCTCTGAGCACGCCCATTAAGCAGTTCGTCGAAGTGCCGGATGAGGCGCTGAGCGTGCTTAATGAACTGGATGCCATACTGGATGTGCATGGTGCATCACAGCTCAATGGTAACTGTAGTGCATCCAATCCTAACTCCTCCTGCAATCCGTCCCCAGACTCCTCCGCGGATCACGATAAAATTGAAGATTATCTAATGGATTTGGATAACTATCTGGAGCAGCTGGATAAAGAGGATCCACTGGCTACAGCGGCTAGTGTACTGGGTCCACAGTCCACGCTCATACGGGATTCACCACGCACACGCACCCTGCCGCTGAGCCGAAAACGCCAACATCAGAAGCAAGGCCACAAGGACGAAGTGGAACTGCAGTCGGCATTAGATGCAGAATTCCAACGAGGGCATCAGATGCGTAAGACCTTCAGCTGCGGTCTGGCGCCAACTAAAGGTAAGCAATCATGAGCTCAGCTCACCGATGACGTCATAAGTCAGAGATTTGCTGATTTGATGAATCACTGAGAAAAAACCATATGCATAAGTGAATCAGAGTTGTGTAAGGAGTTGAGGCAATTAGGCGAAGTGCTTAAATGTATATAGGCCACACTAGTTGAACAGATCTCTCCACAACTAAATATACCCATAAAATAAAGCTCTAAATTATGAGAACAATTATAAATAGTTGCCCAACTAGCTATGAGAACTGCTTTGACGAGACAATTTAGCAGTCAGCAGTCAGTCGCAGAGCAGAGTCTGAGAATTCGAGTGAAAGTCTACTTGGAAATGTTTAACAATTAGCAGTCAGTGATGCCAGCATTCCAAAGTGAAAATATGCCAGATAAAAGACAATGCTTAAAAGAGCTGAAATATGATAACAAAGACTTCAAAGTTTATGTGAAAACTCTCCTTGCGGACATCCAGTTGGACATCCTTTAGTAATGAACACCCCCCTTCAGCGGACAAGAGTTGTCCATAAAAACGCTAAAGTGGCAACACTGTTAGCTGTTAGCTCTTATTGTTGTTATTTTGGCAAGCCAAATTAATTATAAATTTTTTTGTGTATTTTCTTTTCAAGCTGCCTCAAATGCATCACTCGAAGCTGACTACAATGCGACGGATCTGTGGCGCCGCCAGTCGCTGCGACACGCCATGGCCAATGCCGAGGAGGTTACCAAAGGCACAGTGGCAGCAGGAGTGCGGCAGTCGCCGGAGCAGGCCGAGTTGGAACCAATTTCACTGCTAGTCCAGCTGCCGACTGAAATGCGTCGCAGTTTCTCACATGGGGATTGTCAACCTGTGGGCGGAGCACTGCAGATGCTCACCCAGGCACACATCTTTGATAATCTGCTGCAAAATGAGCAGCGTACAGCACGTGCTGTCAGCGAACAGTTGGAGCAGCGTCCACGGCAATATGGGCGACGTATGGAGGGGCATCCTTCGCTGAGTCCTGTACATGGCATTGGTATTGTTTCGCCGCTTAGTCGACCGCAGAGCGCACCAGCGGCACAGGTGGCCACACAACTGCAGCTGGTGGATACCCCCAGTCATCATGGCATGATGTCCACTCTGTGTTCGGAGCTAAGCTCGGCACGCTCATCCCGCATACCCAGTCCCGTATCGCTGAGCAGCAGCGGCGATAGTTCCTCAGCCAGCACTGGACCTGAACAGGATCAACTGGAGCTGGCGCAGACGCAGACAACCATGTGCAGTGGCAGCAGTGGGAGCAGCACAACACCGTTGGAGCCACAGCTGCTGCTGCGCGAGAAATGTGGCTTCAATAGCCAATGGCCACATGCCGGCAGTCGCATGCTGGCGCTTATTGCCTGCACTTTGGGTGTGTTCAATCTGTGCCGGTTTGCCGTGTTGACCATCAATTATGGTGGCAACTTTCTGCTGCAGTTCCTCTTGCTCTCCATTATCTTTGGCATTCCGCTGTTCTGGCTGCAGATGTGCCTCGGCGCCAAGATCAAAGCTGGCCCAGTTTCCATGTGGAAGATCAGTCCAATTTGTGCCGGAGTTGGCATTGCTCTGGTGATGGTTCAATGCTTTCTGGCCATCTATTCAACGGTGTCGGTTGCCTGGATACTGGTCTATTTACGTGATGTATTCCCAACGCCCACACGTAATGTTTACCGTTGGCAAGAGCTCGCATTTCCCTATCGCAACGACGCGGCCAACGATACGGGCAATCTGACGCATACCGTGGCGGAGTACTTTAATATTGTTGTGCTCCAGCGGCTACATCTGTCCAAACATCCGGATGCCAGTGGCGTACGATTTCACGTGAATGATCGGGTAAATAATCGAGAGTTCCTGGAGTTGCGTTCAGCATTCGGCTAACATTCTCTTCTTTTCAGCAGTTGGCGTTCTATCTGGCACTGATCTGGGCAGCCGCCTTCCTCATACTGTGCAAAGGATTGAAATCCTTGGGCAAGTTATCCTATCTCATCAATACGCTGCCATTTCTTGCACTCATTGCGGTAACAGGAAAATTTGTTAGCGTTGTGGATCCAGCCAGCTTACAGGTACGATAGCTTGAAGTTTCTCGGGAATAATCACTTGACCAAAACTGCTCTCCTTTGGCTCTATTTTAGAACATCTTTGCTGTCAGCGATTTGGATGATTTTATGGTGAACTCGCACACCTGGACAGCAGCCACACAGGAGACATTTCTTACGTGGGGTCTGTTGGGTGCCTCAGTGATAGCGATAAGCAGTCGTACCCATGCGGCGGCCAGTAAGACCACCCTGCGCCGGGATGCCATTGTGCTGGTGCTGCTCACGCTGCTCGGATTGAGTCTGATGGCATTGTTGGCGCTCTGCTGTGCTCAGATCTTGCGCCAGCATGGCTACATCTATGTACCGGGTTCATTTGGTAAGCTTCAATACAATTCCGCTATGTATTCCTTTATTAATTTACTTACTTTCAGAAACACCGGACTGCTATACATCCGTGTATTCACTGCAGGCGAACACGAATCCGCAACTGTTATCCTATCCACCTGCCTTAATGCCACATTATTCGTCGTTTCTGGGGGAAACCTATCGAAAGAATAGAACTATAATCCATATAGAGAGCGGCTATCAGGCGTTGCGTTTCATTACGGAGCTTTTTCCGGCTGTGCTCTCGCTGGCCAGTGATAGCATCTCCTGGGTCTGGGCCGCTGTGGCATTTGGCATGTTGGCCGGTTTCGGTCTGGCTCAGTTGTGCGTCATGTGGAAGCCCATTTCGAGTGCATTGGGCAACTCGACCAGCTCCGTGTTGCTTAGCTGTGTTACGGGTCTCCTGCTGAGCATACCATTTGCCACAGAGATGGGCATTTCGATACTATATTATGTGGACTTCTTACTCGGCGGTGCTTGGTTTATACCGATCATATGGGCGGCGGAAATCTTTGGCGTGTTTCTGATACGAGGACGTCCATATAACGGCGATGATCTGGTTAATGATTTGCGTATGTGCGGCTCTATGTCGGCATTTCTGGCACTCTCCTGGAACGTGATGTTGCCGCTGGGACTGATAGCACTCTTCGTCATCGACTATAATGCATCGCTGTCGTATCAGTTCTATTATTGGCGGGGCAAGTCGTACTTCAGCTATTGGAGCCGCAAAATGGGCAGTTTGATACAAATTGGAATTGTGCTCATCATACCCGTCACTGCCATCATTCAGATCTATCGCTATCTGACCAATGGCCCGCCGGACATACTGGAGGTATTAAATACATGGATTTTGTACTTAAACGTAAACAAATTTAACACAATTTTTATGCATTTTTCAGCGCATACAATTGCTGTACCGTCCGCCCGAGGAGGGCGCTGCACCGCGTCGTCCCTCAGCACGACAGCGTTCGGCACAGGAGCGACGCAATGCATCCAGTCAGCAGCAGGATAATACTCAGCATGAGGCACAACACGATGCACCGCCCAAATACACGCCTCCGCCCAGCTATACCACGGCCACGGGTGCACGTCTGGCCAAGCTACTACGGCAAAGCATTAGACGCAGCGTGCGCAGGTGAGAGTTGGGCATATAGTGATAATGTTAGGTTAGAGGCCAATTGTTGCCTGCTGCTCCTTCACACCAGAGAGCATGTGACATGCGACAGGGAAGATAGATATAGTATAGTATATACTGGACCAGGCAGCAAGAGACTCCTTTGATATAACAATGCTCATTTCATTTGTTTTTTTAACAACTTTGGTGTTACCACTTGTTGACGTCATAGAACTCGTTCACCGAGCACAGATTGCCATATTGGCGATTTGTGCCCGTGCTGCATCTTTGAGCTGGCGTATTGCAGCTGGAGCAGATCTGATGATCGATCATATTGGTGGTGGCATAATTGCAGGCAACCAACACATGATTCCAGCCATCGCGGGTGTATCTGGCAGCTGCACAACCCACGCGGGTGTTCTTCTCAATCATCATGACCGTAAAGTGACCAATAGTGCTGTAAAAGATTCTCATTAAGTGCTTCGAAAAGTTATAGTTACACATTGAGACTCTTACGGCCCGCTGTAGCCACTTGGATATCCGCCCTCAATGATGGCACTGTTAGAATTGTCCACCTCATTGTACCACATTTGCACGCTTTTCTCCAGCAGCACATCAAGTGCAGGAACTTGATGAGAGTACCCCAACGAGGCCAGATTTTGTCCGGAATATTTAAAATCATCGGTGTTGCGGCAACTATCGTGTTTCATGTTGCACTGCATGACATTCAGTTGTGCCAAATACGCCAATTCCGGATCCCATTGCATGGTGGCCATGCGACAGGCGGAATTGTGCCTTCGATGCTTTCCTCCAGCTATATAATCACGTTTCTCATTGTGCAAGTTGACCAATAACGATTGATATTCCGATTCAATGTCTAAGAATTCTGCATCACTCGGACAGGTTGGGTCCCACATATGGTTATGGCCACAGGCTATATGCTGCTTGCCTCCACGGCAGAGGCTCGAGGAGCAATAATCTGTGGCATGGACTAAACCCCCAATGCCAGCAAGACGTAGACGTTGCCAGAAAGTAGTTCAAGTTGCTTAGATACTGGTCTACACTCAGCAGATTGGGTTTATATAGAGTGGAGCTTATCAATTGATATACAGGAGTAATGCGCTCCTGTATGTTTATTTTTGTACTGCACACAAATCTTAGACTTATCTAATCATATGGAGGGTGTATTATTATTATTTATTTCAAGTAAATCCGGTCTTATTTCAATGATTGTTTTATTATCCATCTCGAAATGGATTACAGATAATACAATCATAAATTTATACATTTCTATTTGAATGTTGATAACTTCTAAGTGTTATTGTAATTATGATTATTATCTAATTTTCCTTTATTCTCTTGCAGAGTTCTTGGAGATTCAACGAGCCGCACACGTCCCATACTCTCATTGGATGCTGAGTCACCAGCGTCAACTGCTTCTCCTCCAGATTATCTGACCATTCTAACAAATCCCTCGGGATCAGCAGCTACAGCAACTGCATCAACCGTTGTCAGCGGTAGCAGCCGGAGAGACAGCGCCAGCAGTCCAGAATCTATAGAGATTGGCCAACGCCCGATTGGTTACGCACAACGCTCTCAGTCATTGGGCCGGAAGCTACAGCGACCTGGGTCCGCAACACGCACAGTGGAACAGCAGCGTCCGTATACGGCAGAGGATGTGGTGACCATTCTGCGCTCCTCAGTGCGTCATCGTCCGACACCGAGGCAGAGCATAGGAATTGCCACCACGTTGCCACGTCCTCCGGTGCGAATGTCCACGCATTTGGAGGACGCATCGTTCCGTTCGATTGAGAATCTGGTGCTCAATGCAGAGCCGCCAGATCAGACGCCCGGCGTGGGCCAGAATAATAATAGTAATAGTGACAGTAACAGTAATAATAGTACATCTGTGATTTAATGACTAATACTAATGATGGATATGCGATTATATTCTTATATATTGTATGATATATGCTGATATATATGACTTATCTGCTTGCTTTCTTAGACTTGATTAGCGCTAGTTAAATGCGAATATTATTTTTAGCTATGCGTAATAATTATATTAATTTGATGTAATAATAAAAGATCTAATTAGTATTTGAAAGTGTCCAATTGGATTTGCTCTAAACAACCCTCAATGACCCATAACTCAGACTTAGCTCTAGATCCGATACGATCCCAGGCACAATAGGTGCACGCAGGCCACGCTACGTGCCAGGGAGTTAAGTGCGTCGCATTTACGCAGGCACAACGAGAAAAATAGAAAAAATTAAGCCGATTAATAAACGTGACCAGCTAACTTTTCAAAAAAAAAAAAAGCGGAAGCGTCAACAACAAAGGATGGATGCACAGGAAACGACGCAGTAAAAGCAAGTCTGCTACATTTAAGTTCAAGAGGAATATATTTCCTTTTTTTGCAGGCGTGCTCGCTCAATTTACCTATATTTTTGTTATTGCTGACTTGCACATTGCACATTTTTTCTTTTGTTTCCTAGTGCAGACGGCTAATCCCTTGAATTTTGAAATAGGCACGCACGCGCCAATTGGCATACCACAAGCGTTGCCAGCCTATGCGCTAATTCAGCTCAACAACAAAGTCTTACTTATGTGGGTATAGCTAAGCGATAAGTGTTAACACTAACTATTTTTATTTTTCTTGCAATTAACTTGCATAGTATTTAGTTGTTTTTATCTAGTTTTGATTTACATTAACCAATTGGCAACGCCTTCGCCTCAGTCTTTAATTAACAGTGGATTTTGAGCATAACAGCTCGTTAGCAGCGCCTTTCATCGTTAGCAGACGAACTCAATTGGAACTTGTCCGCTGCTAGAGTAAATTTGTTTCAGCAACTTGTTCGACGCTTACGCTGCCACACTTGGTGTTTTCCTCCAGCACTTTTCAAAAATGAAATGAAATGTAAAGCTAAATAAAGAGGAATCAGTTTTTTGAATCATTAAGTAAAATAGTCATCTAAAACCTGTTCATATATATATATTTATTTATTGTGTATATTTATCTTGCTTGGGCCAATCACAATGAAGTTAAAATACACAAGGTATGGCGCAGTTTTAAATGTTGATAAGGAAGGAATGTCTAACAACACATTTTGGTTATGACTTTATTTTTTTTGCTTTTTTTGTCTGTTTCCTGCATTAGAAATGCCGTTCTACGGACTATTTCAAACAAAATAAAAGAGTAATGTACTTAACGACAAATCTTTGCATTTGAATTTTTCCAATTGGCGCAAAATGTCAGTTAATAGAACATGAAGTTGGCAGCGTATTCTTGTGAAACTTGCTCGATGGACGATGCAACTTGCTCAAACTGCATCTCTCAAACCAGGTCCATCAATGAAGTTTGAATTGAATTTTTAAAATATATAAACACATTTTTCTTAATTTAAACTGAAGTTTAAGACAGTAATATTGATGTAAATAACCGATTTAATAAAGAAGTTCAATTGCGACAACATAGGAAAAGCGCCAATTTTGACGCAAAAACGCGAAGTGTGGCAACCGTGGTCGTCGAACAGTCGGTCGCAGCTTGTTATTGTCAAACTTGCCGTCGAAGCGTGCGGTTCGGTGTGACGCTCGAGCGCGAAAATCCAAGTGCAGAAAATCGAATAAAAAGCTTAACTTAAAACGAATGTGATTGAAGCAAAGTACGATATTTATTAATTGAACATGAGAATAGGCATTTTTGTGTGAAAACTTGTTTAAATTGTTGTCAACTAATTAAAGGCGCGCGCCATTCAGCTGAGCATTCTAACTAAGTTTAGTAGCAAAAGTGCAAAAGTACAAAAGTTTTCTTCTCCTTAGCTTTGCCGCTAACAACAACGCCGACGCCGTTGTGGCCGTCGCAGTCGCAGTCGCAATCGCAGGTCGCCGTCGCCGTTGCCATCAAAAAAGTGCTCAAACAAGATTTCCACTTGAAATTCCTGAATTTCGTACGCGACGCGCAGCCTAAGAAAAAGAAATACAACAGAAAAAATATAAATCGAAATAAAATAAATACAACAAAAAAAAAAGAGGGAAGGTTTTCTGCAAGTGCATTTGAAAGTGTTTATAACGATCTGTTACCTGTCTGTGTTTGTGTGTTATAATTTGCTGCAGTTGGGCCAAAACCTTGGATTAACAACGCGCTCTGACTAAACGGTAAGTGTGGCCATTTTTGCTGCCAGACTCAATTTGTAGGTGTTAAGCAAACACGGCGGGAGGAAGAGTGAAGGAAGAAGGAAAGAACAACAACCACTCACACGCACAATTTGTTGTAGTTTTTGTATTAGCATTTTTATGTCGCTGTTTTGGCTAGTTGACAAACAAACACACACACACACACACACACTCACACGCACACATACAGACACAATACACAAAGGATTTCGTGGCGTTTTGGGTGGGACGCTAAACTTACCCTCTGCTGCTGCTGCGCTCTGCTCTGCTCTGCCAGCCTGCTTGCCTCTCGCTCTTTTCGCTGGCGCTCTCGCTTGCTCTCAAAGCGCCGAATGCTGTGCTACTGAATTTCGTAGCTTTTGCGTTGCTCTGCTGCTGTTGTCGTTGGGTGTGTGTGTGTGTGTGTGTGTTGTTTTTATTTATTTTGATGGCGTATTTCGGCATTTCGCTTTGTCACAGCGCGTGTGTGTGTGTGTGTGTGTAGGCTTGTCTGCGTTTAGTTTTCTTCCACATTAAAATGAATTCGCAATAAATATTGCCTATGTCAAATAAAAGGGCGATGAGCCAGCCTTTGCCTCTCCACCCACTCCCCACTTCTCGCTCTATTTCTATCAGTCTATCTGCGTCTATTGCTGCTCTAATCTCAGGGGACACTAATGTTTTACGACAATTTGTATGCCTAGTAGCATCACCAATACACACACACACACACACACACACAAAACAGCAATACCAATAGAAAACTTAATGTACACATCAATGGTAAATTAGATGTACATACTCCAAAGCAATGCACTAATAACAATCATTGAGTGTGTCTCCTTCTGTGTGTGTGTGTGTGTTGATTTGGCTGTTACTTCCAATACATTGACAATTGTGTGAGATGTTGTCAGCGGGTGGGGGAAGCGGGAGTGGGTGGGGGGCTTGCCCACTTATGTATGCCTCATGTCTCACTTGTCGTCCGGCCAAATGGAAATCGTTTTGCTTTTTGTTTTTGTTTTGTTATGTCAACTGACAAATTTTCATTGTCTTCATCTTTATCGCTCTCACTCCACCTCCTGCTCCGTCTCCTCCACGTAGACTCGACGCCAACACTAATCGCTTACTTAAAAAGTACATATGTACACATAACTACAAGACGACGGAGTGTAAGACGCAGACGAAGACGAAGTGCGGGGCACAAGTGTAAATAAACAAAACTACTTACGCACACACACACACACACACACTCACACGTACTCAGCGAGTCATAATAATCTATGTGCATTTGCTAGAGATGCGTAATTAGGGCGATAAATTTGGCTGTAAAGCGAATATAAAAATATAGTAAAACTATAGTAAAAATTGAAGAGTCGAAATTATTAATTTTAAATAACAAAAAAGTATTAGCAGAAAAGTAATGTTAATAACTAATAAAAATAAAAGGTAAAAATAGACAAATATGTTAATGTATATTTTTATTAATTTATTGATATTGCAAATAATTTAACACTAGTCTACAAAATTAAACTTCACTTAAAGTAGAAGTAACATTTATTTATTTTTATTAATTTTTTAGCAATCTAAATTGCAATATCACATGGAAAACTTAAACTAAATTATGTAAATGTATTCCTTATACTTTGTCTATGAAGCACAGTGTTATTTAAAATTATAAATAATGTAATTATAATTACACTGAAACCAATAAATGACTTTTACTTGTCATCAAAATTAAGATCAAATCATTGAGTATGCTTTTCCATGTTAAACAATGTAGCCAATACACTTTACATGGCATATTAAGTGTTACAAAGAATTCAACACTAGTCTACAATATTAAACTTCACTTAAAGTATCATTTTTTTTTATTTTATTAATATTTAAATATACTAAATTTCAATATCACATTGAAAACTTAAACCAAATGATGTAAATGTATTCCTTATACTTTGTCCCTGCAGCACAGTGTTATTTACAATCATAAAGAGTATAATAATCTTATTATAATTACACTGAAACCAATAAATGACTTTTACTTGTCATCAAAACTTAGTCCAAATCATTGAGTATGCTTTTTCATGTTAAACAGTGTAGCCAATACACTTAACATGGCATATTTCATGCTCTGCACGTGTAACTATCGCTCATCTCTAGCGTTTTATTGTCGCCTGTGAGCGCAGTGCATCGTCCGTCGGCGCTTGCTTTAATTTTTCTTCAACACGTTAGCCGGAAAAACCACTTTGGTACAACTTTTTATGTAGTAACTGGGTGCAGAGTGTGTTCTTCTTCTTGCTTTTCTGTTTTTTTTTTCGACTGGATTCTAATCTATGTCCATTGATTTACGTCTCTATTTGGGAATGTAGTGCAATTGATTTGAGTTTTTCGATTTTGTCTAAGCAAAACGAGTGTAACCAAATAATAAAAAGCACAATAAACCCGGCTATCTGTGTGTGTGTGTGTGTGTGCGTGTTGTGTTCCCCCTTTCTTTCTCGATAGCCAACAAAATAAACAAAAGCAAATCGCATAGCAATCGGCTCATTTGCTTTTTCAACGCGTCTTTTAATGCCATCGTTAATTGTTGCTTGCTCCGAGGCAGCCATCGACGATTGTAATTAGTTGTGAATTGGAATTGGAATCGGAATTGGATTTGGATCACATAAAAGTGTTGATTACAAGCATTGATGTTGTTTTCCCCCGTGTGAGTGTGTGTGTGTGTGTGTGTGTTGCTGGTGTGGTTGACTGACTGAGTGCAAAGTGTTTTTATTTCTAGGTATTAAGGTTAGTCCCACCACAGTACCTAGTGAAAGTCAGGTGCGCAACTTGGCCAGCGCAAAGCCTCTTAGGTCTGTACTAGATACTCGACAGAAGCATAAATCTATAATTTAGAATTTAGCTATTATGTGGCACAACAGGGGGGAGACTGCAGTAAATTATGCCCAGAATGTGGAATCATTCAAATATTGTTAATGTGCTGCCGCATTCAAGTTCTTAATTCGTCTGTAGGTCAAACGGTATTCTTAATTATTATTTGTTTATTTTCTTGGAGTGTGTGTGTGTGTGTGTGTGCGTATTCCCCCCCGACATTTTTCATAGCTCTTGCTTAATTATTGCCTAATGAAGCAGTGAAAACGACAAGAATTCAAGCAAATCAACTTTAAAGCCAGTTTATCGAGCAGTCGAGAAAATGTAAATAAAAATGGTTGAATATTTACAGCTGAATTTGCTAATGGTACAAATTGCTTTAATTATATTAGTAAATTGGCAAAATAATTGATAATTTATCACGGTTTCTGATCATTTGAAATATGGCAAAAAAACTAACGATCATTTTGAAACAATTATACAATAATAATACAATAATAATAATAATAATAATTTGAATGATGTAGTAAGATTAAATTCTTATGCATAATCTCTATAAAATATTATAATTATCATTATCAATTGATAGGTTGGACTTGGAAAGGTTGTCCGATTGGAGTAGCTTCTTCTCAATGAAGTTTGTTCTTATCTTTTCCACATTTTTGACGTTGAACTTAGAATCAGATATGATCGAAATGAATACCATATATTTTAGAAATTACAATAGAACAATTGTTAATAATATTATAGAATTGGTAAGATTATTATAACATATAGAACAATTGTTAATAATATTTCGGTACACTCGCACACATTTCATTACCAACAGGCTTAACTCGAGACTCATTTCAATCTACATGTAATATTGTTGCTGTAATTCTTCAATTGACATGATGTGCAGGTTTTTATAAATGACTGTCTCAAATGCAGCCTTAATATGATAATTGTGCAGAAGCCCTAAATGAAATGACTTCTTTTTTCTTCGGTGTCCCCTTCAGAGATGCGAATCATCTTAAAGCTCTGCGTCATCGGCAAAATATTCATGCTACCTGTGACTTGGCTTAAAAGAAGACTCAAGTCTTGACAGACCCAAAAGCTGAGAGACAATTATAAAGTTATCTTTACAATTCAATCGTTTCCGTGTCGTTTCATTCTCTCCACGAAGTTTGTCAATTACAAATTGCTAAATTCGTTTTTTCTATGCTTTAAAGTTGTACTTAACGTTACTTTTGCAAGTCATGAAGTGGACTCACAAGTGCAGAGGAAGGAATTGAGAGAGAGAGGATCTGTGTAAGGTTATATGGGATTGCTGTTGCTAGTGCAGCAGCAGCAGCTAAACATCAAAGTCATTTCATGTCTTCATAAATTGTTGCGCTACTTAAACTCCGACGCGATGGCGACGGTGACAGCGACTGCGGCAGCGACTAGGGGGCATGCCTCTTGGCTTCAGCCACGTACCACGTACCTCAAACACAACCACTGGGCCTTTCTTTCTTCTTTTTAGCCTGGCCTAGCGTGGCCTGGCCTCTCTTTGGCATTGGCTTTGGCTTGGCCTGGCCCTCACTTTTGACTAAGTGAAATGACCTGCCATTTTGTAGGAAGAAACTGCCAAAACGAGCGTCGAGCTACAGTGGAATAAAACCCATAAAAATCGTAGTATAATAATGTACAGAATACTCGAAACACTCAATTTGATTTGCATATAAAATGTATATAGAAATTAATTTCGTTCAATTGGAATCTGGGCATTTCATTTTGAGGCTGAGATAAATGGCGCTCTTACTGTGGCTCCACTGTGCGCAGGGGAAGAGGGGAAGGAAGGTTAATGCCTTATCGACATGCCGCAATCTATGTATTTAATTGACTCGACTGCAATTATAGTGTACACTATATACACTCACGTAGATACATGTATACAAATGTATCTATATGTTGCTGTTGCTGTGCTGTTATTGTGGCTGGTTGTTGATGTAGAGTGTCTTCTTCCTGCAGATAAAAGTCGCGTCGTAAATACTAAAAACTTCGCCTATAATGATTTCGCATAAATCGTGACTACTCGCCAAAATGAAAGGCGAGAATTTATACTAACAGCCAGAGCTCTTGCTGTTGTTGTTACAACTGCTGCTGCTGTTGTTGTTGTAGTTTCGCTCCATTCGCATCGTCTTGGGGTGTCGGTGTCAGAGGCTACTCCCGACTGCCGTCGAATCCATCGCTATGGTCAGTCTCAGTCTCAGTCTCAGTCTTCTCAGTCTCTTGGTCTAAAGCCAAAATAAGAAGAAAAGAAAAAAAGTATAAAAATACGAAAAGGCAACAGAAACAAAACGTAACGCGAAAGAGCAAAAATATCATGAAAACCTGTAGCCACAATTCGCAATCGTCTTGTGGAGATTGTGGAGTCTAGAGATGGTCACGTGACGCACTAATCCCCTGCTCTGTTTGTGGCCAGGCCAGGCCATCCACGACAAATCTTGTTTAAAATAATTGTTATTTATTGTTAAGATCAAGGTATTACTATATCTCGTGTGTGTGTGTGTGTGTGTGTGTGTGTGTCTTAAATTGTTATTTACACACAGCCTAGTTATGACTGTAGACAGAGCACAGAGTCAGCTTCAAGACTGTAGTTGTAGCTGTTCTTTTTGGGGGTATTTTTTATCAATTAATAAATCTAATTAAAACCTAGAGCATTACTAATGATGAGGTGACTGTTTTGTGACAAGATTATGCCATGAGTATAACTAATAATAATTTATGAAATTTCTCAATAAAAACTATGTAAGCTACAGTGCGTTTCATAATCACTAAGACACTTTAGAATTTGTTAAAATGAAATTGATAGGATTCATGAAAAAGCGATTGGTAGAGGTGCTCAAAAGTCCAGGATGATATACTAAATATAAAAAAAAATTTAATAAAATTAAAACATTATCTTATGACAATGAAATTCAAGCAAAAAATAATTCAATGGAAAAACGCAAAATTCTAATGCTGAATTCAAAGCTTAGATGTAAAAAATGTCGACATTAGCAAGCTTCAATCACCAGATATAGAATATATACATATAAGTGTCTTATGATTATGAAACGCACTGTAGTTGAGAATATTTTAGGAATATTTAATGATCTTTTTATAGTATAATTAAAGTAATATTTCCAACAATGAAAGCTATCTTCTTTATTTAATTGTGAATTAATTATATATAATTTTATAATTTAAATTAAAATATCTATGTGTAAGATTAATGCCATTAGTATACGTATATTAATTTATGAAATTTCTAAATGAAAACTATGCAAGTTAATTGAGAATATTTTTTGTGTATTTAATAATATTTTTATTTAATTAATTTAATATTTTCAACAATTGATTTTACAGCCAAGGGCTCAAATGAAACGCTAACTTATTTATTTAACTGTGCATCAATTATACAGGGATGAAATGCATCTTTTATTTACTATAGTATGATGTGACTCGACTCCATTCTGCTTCTTTTAACTCTGCTCTCTCTGCGATTCTTATTGATAATCGTGGCTACCCTTTTGATAGGGTTGCCAGCTTACATATAGTATCCCTTACCTGATTAAAATTGAGCTCTTTCCCCTTGCTTTCTGCACCCTTTACCCTCATCTCTCGCGTCGCACAACTCTCACGCTGCCTGATCTGCGTGATCACTCATAAGCCCATCCCCAGTTTATGCAACTGAGGCAAGCAGAAAAGAAAAATAAAAACATTTTGTGCTGTTTCTTTTCTTTCGTTTTCTTTTCGTTTTGTTCGACGTGGTCATTGCCAAATCGTTAGCACTTGGCACGGCCAGAGACTTGAGAGATAGTAGAGAGACTCGCGAGACACGAAACTGAGCTGCTAGTGTCAGTCGCATCCTCATCATCAGCAGCAGTATCATCATTATCATTATTATCATCATCTGTGGCATCAACAATGGGTCTGACGAGGAGTGTGTGTAATGAAATAAAAATATATATTTAAACTTTATTTGATTGTCGTTGATTTTGTGCGCCGGCGACGACAAGCGTCATGCTCTTCCGCTCACCCACTCTCCCTCCCTCTAGGCTGCCTTTTCCTCAAGCTTAATGAAAAAATGTAATAAACCAATTTACGTATTTTTTTGTATTTTTTTTATATTGTTGCGCTCTTCCGTTCATTCGCCCTGTCCAAAAGTCGCTCTATAAATTTGGTAGCTAACCAAGCAGAGCGAGCTGAAGAAAAACTGTAGGCAAGAAGCATTGAGGCGCTGCCCATCATTAGGCTGACAAAAGTTCCTCCAACTCCAACTCCAGCTATGACTTTGGCTTCGACTCCGGCTCATTTGTACGTTAAAATCTTCCCATAATTAACGTCGACATTGCTGAATGCTGTGAATGAATGTTGGATGGATGGACGGCTGCTTGGTTGAATGAATTGGTGGATGATCATGGCGGGGCAAGCAGTAGCGGGGGGTAGTACGTAAATTTCTATGGCTCGCTGCACACAAATGACAGATACTCGGTGAGACAGCAGCAGAGACAGAGACGCTGTCCAAATGTCCCAAATGTCCAAGCGATTGCAATTGCGGGAGCGGGAGCGGGAGCGGGGGGAGATGCCAGACGTGAGACGAAACTGAAGCTAAAGCCCTATTGTTATTGTTGTCATTTGTTGTGCGTCCCTCTCAGTGTGTGTGTGTGTGTGAGTGAGTGTAGGTGACTCTGGCTGTCCAGCGGAATTATTAAAAGTAAGACGGACCCACAGACGGAGAGACACAACAAGCACGAAGTCAAGCCCAATTCCCAATGCTCAGTTCTCTTTGAGTTCTGCTCAATTTTACTAGTTCTCTCATTTGATATATTGCAGGCATCCGGTAGACGTGATGCTGCAATAAAACGCCTGACTATTTTCTCAGCTTGTGTTGTTGTTGTTGCTGCTGCTGTTGTTGTTGTTGTTGCTGTTCCTGCTGCCAGTTGTCATTGTTGTTGTTGTCACATTGTCGCCGTCTGCAGCATTGTTATTGTTGATTTTGCTGTTACTGTTACTGCTGCTGCTGCTGCTGTTACTGCTGTTACTGCTTTGGGCTGCCCCATCATTTGCTGCCTACACGAAAACTCTAATAAGAATGAAAGCTGGCGATGAGATATCATGCACTATAAATACCCTGTAAAGCGCCATTAATACCCTCTAAATAAAGTGTAGTTAAAGCAATCTAAAATTGAGAGTTAATTTGTCTTATTATTAACGAAATATTCAAATATAAAGTTACATAAATTGCTAAATCGATTTTTACTATTAACATAATCTTTTTTATTAACATTGTCTACATTAAATAAAAATGATTTAAATTAAATAATTATTATTTATATATAATAAATATTCATATATAATTATATGTATTAGAGGTATAAAAAAATATTCTTTAAAATACAAAGATAACTTATAATATAAAATATTATTTTCATTAAGTAAAAATGAGTTAAATTAACTAATAATTATTATTTATATATGTACCATTACTTGAGGTATAAAAAAAATATTATTTCGAATAGAAAGATAACTTATAATTTAAAATATCATTTTCATAATGTAGAAATGATTTAAATTAAATAATTATTATTTAATTATTATTTTTAATATCTGTACCACTATTTGAGGTATAGAAAATATTATTTCAAGTAGAAAGATAACTTATAATATAAAATATTATTTTCATTAAGTAGAAATGATTTAAATTAAATAATAATTATTTTTTATATCTGTACCACTAATTGAGGTATAAGAAAATATTATTTCGAAAGAAAATATTTTTAGAAGAATAACTTATAATATAAAATACTCCTTTTACAAACATTCCCACAACTCTTGAGTAAATTTCTGCTATTTATAAAGTATTAAAATATTCTTTAAACTAAAATTGGAATAAGAAATCTCTCATAATTTATTTATGAATAGTTTTCTCTTATTTAAAGAATATTTAACCAGTGTAAAGAACCTTTTCAGCTATGCCGGGGTATGCCTCAGTCTCGCCAGGTAATATTACAAGACATTTATAATGTTTCGTAAGGAACCCAAGGGCAGCTGAGTCTGCAGAGTTAAAATGAACACGCCTTATTTGCGAACACACGCGTTAACGGGGGTCCCGTTATATTTTGCCCCTCGTAATGCCCAATAGCAGAAACGACATGTAATTTAAATGAAACCTTTAATATATCAGGGCCCGGCCATTTCACAATATGTACACTATTTTCGACTTAACTAATAAATCTTAAAGACTACTTACTTTTTGTACGTTCAATCTGCCGCTATTCTTTCCACTAACGGCTTGTCGCCTCTCTCACTTCCTTTTTGTCTTTTCTTTCACTCGCGGCGGTCGGGCTGCTTGCCTGCCGCTATCTCAGACTTCCCCGTTCAAAGCGCGAACCACGACTGACTCCTCTTGCTGTTCTTATTCCTCTCTTTCCTTTTCTCTCGCAGCGTTGCACCGTCGATCGTCATCGATTTGCACACAGACGGAAGCTGTTCGCTACTGCCTGCGTGCCAATCGACGATGCAACCTGGCCTGTTATGTTAATTGCCTTCAGTGGCTTGCAAACTTTACCCTTTAACTCGCCTTCAGTGGCCCTAAAACTATAACTCGCCTTCAGTGGCCTTAATCACTACAAAACCTACAAACTACAAAACCTACTAACTACAAAACCTACTAACTACGAAACTCTTATCAACTACAGCTTATTCTCTATGACTTACTAGCTACAACCAAATATTTATCCCTATCTTACTGACTATAAACTTATTCTCTACAAATTAAAAACTACAAATTTCGGCCCAAGGGTCTGTGAACGGGGTGGCTCCGCCCCGCTTCACACTACCTCTTCCCTTTCCGAGGAGCTATCGTGGCCAGGTGCCGCCCGCGAATCGTAACGGTGTACGCCTCCCGGGAGCCTTGCGCCGCGAAACGGGAGCGTCGGCATTGTCCCGTCCACGTCGCCTGCTTGCGTTGCACCTCCTCAATTACGCTCCTTGGGGCGAGCCTCCCCTCGGTGTGCACCGTCCACAACATTGGCGCCTCCACCATCTCGTCTTCGTCCTCCGGGACCTCCCCGGGAGACCACGGTTCGAATACCGGCTCCGGCACGCTGCTTGGGACCTCCCCGGGAGACCACGGTTCAAATACCGGCTCCGGCACGCTGCTTGGGACCTCCAATGCTTCGTTCCCGCCGGAAATATGCGCCTTTCGACCACCCTCACTGTCAGACTTGGCGTCGGATTCCGGGCTGAACGTCCTCCGGAACAACGGTCCGTCCTCCTCGCTATCGGACGGCATGGCGAAACCGACCGGGTACCGGTTGCGATCGTCTAGCAGCGCCTGCTTCGCCACTCTCATGTCGTCCTCATCTTCCGAGTCATCACGTCCCCTACGCAGCGCCGGTGTGACTCGGACGGGTTGTCGGGTCCCGCTATCATCTAGGGTTGCCGAAATCCCTTGCAGCGTCGCGACGATGATCGGCCGTTGTCCGAATTGGGGACTCGTCTGTGTCGCCCGTTCGGTCCTCTCCGGCTCCACTTGTACGGCCACTTCTGAGCTCCAGACCCTGGGCTGGGGGCCCACGCCCGCGTCTTCTTCCACCGACACTTCCCGCTCCGGGGAAGGTAAAGCCAATCGCGGTGGTGGGGATGGAGGGAACGTCACTTGTGGCTCCCTGACGACCACCAAGTTCGGCATGTGGATGAGCGTCGTGGTCATCTCCACCTCCATGAGGGCAATAAGTCCATCCACGCACCACATGGACCTTTCGGTGTCGCAGTGGCGGGAATGCTTCAGCACGAGCGGGGGCATCTGGTTGTTATAGAAGCCGCTTCGTTGCCGGGGATCTCGAGGCTCGTGTCGGGCCTCCTCGTCAGACGAGGGGTCGGCATAATGAGGGTACTCGTACTCCTCAGTCGCCTCGCTGTTGTCCGGGTCGTCCTCGATTCGAACCCCCGGTTCCGGACTCTCATCGCCACCCTCGGCATCGCTGGCCATCCCTCTCCACTCTCTTCTGGGGTCTAATTGGGGTCCTCCTTCTCCTAGCTCGGGGCTTCCGTCGCCGCCTCGCGTCGCGTTACTGTCGGTTTCGTGGCTGGGTTCGGGGTCACTAGCCTCCGGGAACTCGACATCCCTTTCCTCCATGCTGTCGTCGCTGACCACTATGCATTCGTCCATGCTTACGTCGTTATACTGCGGAAGAAACAAATTGGGAACATTATTATGAATCATTGACCTCACCACCCCCATCCTCGCTCTCCGTCTCACTCGTAACTTCGTTAGAATGAAACGGTTTCAGCTGAGCGATATTCGCGACCTTTCGCTTTCGTTCGCCAGTCTTGGCCAAACGCACGATGTTAGGCGATAGGAACTTTGCGACCCGGTAAGGACCTTCATATTTTGGGGCCAGCTTTGCGGCGAACCCTTCGGCCGCTTTCGACAGTACGTGGCTTTTGAGTAGCACCAGCGAATCGAGGGCCGGTCGCCACTCACGCCTACGTAAATTATAGTGTCTCGCTTGGTCCCGATGTGCTTTCTGCAAGTTGTTTTGGACCAACTCGAATATTTCACGAAGGTGTTTTGCCTTTTCCTGAGGATCGGTTGTTCTGATCGGTACTCCGGGCGTCACCTCTTCGTATAGAGAGGAGGGTAGCCTCGGTTCTCTTCCTTGCACCAGAAACGCTGGGGAATATCCTGTCACATCCGATACACTCGTATTCACGGCCAATGAGATCTCTGGTATTAACTCATCCCATGAGTTCTGCCTTCCCTCTATAAATTGGGCGATCATGGTTTTAACTGTCCGATTGGTTCTCTCCGTTGGATTTTGTTGCGGACTATACGGGGCGGTGTGTTGTATCTCAATGCCTAGCGATGAGATATAAGTCTTAAACTGTCTGCTGATGAACTGTACTCCGTTGTCACATACTAGTATGCGAGGTATTCCGAAACGGCACAGTATTCGTTCTCGAAATGCCTGTCGCAGCCTGTTCGCCGTCGCTCGTTTCAGCGGTATCAATTCGACCCACTTACTGAAAGCGTCGTGGAACACTAACAAAACTGTATTACCCTGTTTCGAACGTGGCAGTGGTCCTACGAAATCCGTACAGAGCGTATCGAAAGGTTCCGTCACTTGCCGAGTAAACATTTGTCCAGCGGGCTTTTGCTGTTCGACCTTAAATTTTTGGCATAGTTCACAGCGCCTCACATACCGCGTAGCGTCGCGAAACATTCCGGGCCAGTAGTACCTCTGTGCCAATCGGATAATGGTCTTCCGAATTCCTTGGTGTCCAGCCGTAGGGGCGTCGTGGCATTCCGCCAACACTCGTTGTCTTTGATCCTCTTTCACGCACAATTTCCATGGGATGTAATCCTCGTCGTCTGCTCTGTGTCCCATGTGGCGGTACAACTGGTCGTTTTCCAACGCGTAATCCGGGAACTTAGATGGGCTGGTCTCGATCTTCGATTTCATACCTTCCGTCCACTTACACTGTATCCCTTCTTGTACAGTTTGCTGAAAGGTTTCCACCGGTTGCCGCGATAGGGCATCCGCCACTACGTTTAACTTTCCCTTACGATAATGAACGTCGAACTGGTACTGCTGTAATTCCAAGGCCCATCGTGCGATCCGTCCTGTAGGGCTTTCGATTGAATTTAGCCACTTTAACGCGAGATGGTCTGTTATTACGTCGAACCGGTAGCCTTCCAGGTAGCAACGGAGTTTTCGTATGGCCCACACAATCGCCAAACATTCCTTTTCGGTGGCAGAATAATTCGCTTCCGCTCTCAACAATTTGCGGCTAGCATAAGCGATCACACGCTCTTGACCTTCTATAACTTGTGTCAGTACCGCTCCCAACCCGTAGTCGCTCGCATCAGTTTGCAGGACGAATTTTTGGTCGAAGTCCGGACAAGCCAAGACAGGGGCGGACGTCAAACTTCGCTTCAGCTCGTCTAGTGCCTCCTGCTGTTCGCGACCCCACGCCCATCTGTTCTCCTTCTTAAGCAGCGCCGTCATCGGTTGGGTCATTGTTGCGTAGTTTGGGACGAAACGGCGGTACCATGAGGCCATTCCCAGACATTGCCTGAGTTCCTTCAGGTTTGTTGGGTGCTTCAGATTTTTAATCGCCTCAACTTTCGCCGGGTCGGTGCAAATGCCAGTTTCACTCACCACGTGTCCTAGGTAAACGATTCTTTTCTTAAAAAAAAAGCACTTTTTTCGATTTATCTTTAAGTTGGCCTCCTTTAAGCGTCTGAAAACTTCGCGTAGGTTGTGGACATGCTCTTCTTTGGTCTTGCCAATCACGATAATATCGTCTAGGTACGCAAAAGCATGCGGTTCCATGTCTGGACCGATAACCGTGTCCAACGCTCTCTGGAAGGTCGCACACGCTGAATGTAAGCCGAAGGGCATCACCCTCCACTGGTACAGGCCTCTTCCCGGTACCGTAAACGCGGTGTACGCCTTACTCTGCGACTCCATGGGGATTTGCCAATAACCATGCTTCAGATCTAGAGTCGATATGTACCGCGCGTTCCTAAGTCGCTCGAGTATGTGGTTGATTCTGGGAACCGGATACGCGTCAGGCACTGAATGCGCGTTTAGCTGTCTGTAATCTATACACATCCGCCATTCGTTCGTCTTCTTCTTGACTAGCACTATGGGTGCACTATACGGACTCCTGGAGGGCTCTATCGCTCCACTCCGGATCAACTCGTCGATCTGGTCGTTTATAATTTTCTGCATGGCTGGGTTCTTAGGGAAGTATCGTTGTTTTATCGGTTTGTCGTCCTTCATGACGATTCTGTGCTCCGCTATGTGGGAAATTCCCGATAATCCCTCGAACTCGGCTAATTCCGCCTCCAGAAAGTTCTGGCTCTCGATGTCCAAATCGCCGGGCCATTGTTCCTCGGCGTCTATCACGCCCCTTGTAGTTCTTTGAGACTCCTCTCCTTTTGAGTCTAAGCTTCCGTTTGCCTCCCGATCTATTAGGGTTTTCAAACCTCGGATTTCACGTACCGTTTCTGCCGGAGACTCCGGTCCCTTCACGATTCCAACGGTATGCATTTCCTTCAGTTGGTCTTCTTGCCTTCTTGCTGAGTCGCCGGAATCCGGACTTTTCCACCTATTCGACGTCAATAATAATTCTGCTCTTCCGCATCGTATCCTCGTACCCACCGCGCAGAGATAATCCATACCTAGGACCAGCGGGTCTAACATGGATGGCAGCACTATGACGGGCACACTCACTTTTCGCCCCGTCAAGGCTACCACCACTCTTCGGACCTTGCTGGTTTCCCTCGTTGATCCGTCGGCCAACTTAATGCGAGCGGCGGTTTCGAACGTTCTTCCTTTTCCTTCCAACTTCTCAGCACAGCTTTCGCTCATAAAACTGCGCGACGCACCGGTGTCGATCGTCGCAAGGATCTCTTGTCCCTCCACCCTTACTTCTGCGACTATCCGACCTCTCTCCACTCTCAATGTGCTTACTGGTTCCGGTTCGGGGCTGTCTCGGCCCCGACCAGCTCCCGGTTCGGTTGGGACCGTTGTTCGTTTCCCGCTGACGTCGTCAAGTCGCAACATTCCTGCGTCCTTCTTCCCTTGCTGCCGCAGCGCCTGCAAAAATCAATACGAGGGTTTATACACTCCCGAGCGAAATGCCCGTACTGGCCGCAACGATTACATGCTCTGCGCATATCGAACCCCGTGGCGTTGTCCGCGACCATCATTCTATTTGTGGCCTCCGGTTTCGCTACCTGGGTTCCTCTGGGAGCATTGTCGTTAGTCCCCGTCGGTGGGCTTGACTGAGGCGCGGATCTGAACGGGTTCCTATGCCACGTCGAGTCTTGTTGTTGGGCCTCCCCGTTCGAACTCGGGAATGCTCCATTTTGACCGTGGTAGGGTCGGGATCTTTCCTGGCTTTGCCTTTTAACATTTTCGAATTCTACCGCTAATTGTGTCAGGCCCGCCAAGGTCGTAAAATCTCCCCACCTAACGTAAAGTCGGCATTCCGGCGCTGTATTGTCGTACACTCGTCTGAGTTCTCGGACGGGGTCGTACCTCGCGTAATGCATAAGGGCCCTTATCTCTATCAAGAAATCTTTGAATGACTCTCCTTCTTTTTGGACACGCGTTCTAATCTCGTCTTCGAGTCGTTCAAAATAACGTGGTGGCAAAAAAAACTCTAAAAATTCTCTTTTAAACTCGTCCCAGGTTGCATCGCGTAACCGGCTAGTCATGAACCATCTAGCCGCTTTATCTACGAATACTTCGTTCAGTGCTCTGGGTAACCGGTCCAACGGCACTTCGTACGACACGGCTCTTTCCTCCATCGACTCCAGGAACGTCAGGGGGTCCCCCTGTCCATCGAACCTAACACCCCACTTCCGGACTATTTCCGGTACTATAATGCTTGCGCGCGGTTCTCCCCCTTGTCTCGGTACTGGAAATGAAAAATTAAACGGCGGGCTTCTCTTTGCCTCGTCGCGACTTGTCGGGCTGTTGATCCTCCCGGTTCTTGTGGGACTCATGTCACCGCACAACCACCGGCTGGTTTTGTAATCCCTTGCCCTCGATTCGGTTGCCTCGACTCCCTCGGTTCGTGGACTAGGTGGCAGTACCGGCGTCTGTAATTTTCTCGTCGGGGTATTATTCAACACACCGAGTTCAGATTCTGATTTGTAATGTGGTCGTTGTTTGATCGGACCGGGGGGGTCTGATGCCTCCCCGTCGATCATCTTGGTGTAGTGCCCTTCCCACTTCACTAATCGGGACCATACCTCCGGGGAGTATTGCCCCGCCAGGATGAACGCGGATAGCCGTTTCCGGAGATCGTCCACTCGCCCTTCGGGTTCTAACCCGAATTCCTTTGCGAGTGCCTCTAACTCCTCTTTTCGACGATAGTGCACCCAACGCACGCCTATTTTCTGTCTGGTAGGTGGGCCTTCCGTTGTAGGCCGCTCTTCTGCCATGATTACAGACAATGTCCCTTTCTCACGGAAATTTCGTGGCCCGTGCCAACGTTTCGTGACAACTGTTACCACCGCTCACGAAAATTTCGTGGCCCGTGACAATTGTTACCACCGCTCACGAAAATTTCGTGGCCCGTGCCGACGTTTCGTGACAACTTCCACCACCACTTTACGAAAATTTCGTGGCCCGTGCCAACGTTCGTGACAATTGTCACCACGAATCACGAAAATTCCGTGGCCCGTGCCAACGTTCGTGACAATTGTCACCGCAAATCACGAAAATTTCGTGGCCCGTGCCGACGTTTCGTGACAATTTCCACCACCACTTTACGAAAATTTCGTGGCCCGTGCCAACGTTCGTGACAATTGTCACCACAAATCACGAAAATTCCGTGGCCCGTGCCGACGATTCGTGACAATTTCCACCACCACTTTACGAAAATTTTCGTGGCCCGTGCCAACGTTCGTGACAATTTCACCACAAATCACGAAAATTCCGTGGCCCGTGACAACGTTCGTAATCGTTGTCACCACTACTCACGAAAATTTCGTGGTTCGTGCCAACGTTCGTAATCGTTGTCACCACTATGCACGAGAATTTTGTGGCCCGTGCCAACGTTCGTGACAGTTGTCACCACTAAAATTCTGTGGCCCGTGCCAACGTTCGTAATAACTGCACTATCACTGCAGGCGCTCGCTGCCTCTGCTTGTGCCGGCAGCGTGGCTAACGCCGACGCTCACTTTGCTCACTTTGGCGACGTTCACTGCCTCTGCTTGCGCTAGCTGTGTGGCCCGTGCCTACGTTCGCTGTCGCCGCGGTCCCGTTATCGACGTTCACTCGCAATTCTTATGTTCTGTAATAACTGCACTATCACTGCAGGCGCTCGCTGCCTCTGCTTGTGCCGGCAGCGTGGCTGACGCCGACGCTCACTTTGCTCACTTTGGCGACGTTCACTGCCTCTGCTTGCGCTAGCTGTGTGGCCCGTGCCTACGTTCGCTGTCGCCGCGGTCCCGTTATCGACGTTCACTCGCAATTCTTATGTTCGCCTTTTGTTCCCGTTCGTTCGTTGTTTGCACGGCTTTTGCCAGCTATCCCTCCACTTTTCTTGTGCACTATTTTTCCCGTTTCACTCGAACGATTTATTCTCGCACTTTCGTTCTCCACGTTGTTTTTTTTTGTGTGCCTATATAACGGGAACGTGCTCACTTTTGCTCTGTTGCTCAGTGTCACTTTTACGGGGCTTTATGCCGTAAATGTGCCACGCCTCTTGGTTTCGAAATCTTGCTCGGGCGCCACTTGTAAAGAACCTTTTCAGCTATGCCGGGGTATGCCTCAGTCTCGCCAGGTAATATTACAAGACATTTATAATGTTTCGTAAGAAACCCAAGGGCAGCTGAGTTTGCAGAGTTAAAATGAACACGCCTTATTTGTGAACACACGCGTTAACGGACGTCCCGTTATATTTTGCCCCCGATAATGTCCAATAGCAGAAACGATATGTAATTTAAATGTAATCCTTTAATATCTCAGGGCCCGGCCATTTCACAATACGTCTACTATTTTCCGACTTAACTAATAAATCTTAAAGTCTACTTACTTTTCGTACGCTTAACTCCCGCTATTCTTTCCAGCTAACGGCTTGTCGCCTCTCTCACTACTTTTGACTTTTCTTTCACTCGCGGCGGTCGGGCTGCTTGCCTGCCGCTATCTCAACTTCACCGTTCAAAGCGCGAACCACGACTGACTCCTCTCGCTGTTCTTATTCCTCTCTTTCCTTTTCTCTCGCAGCGTTGCACCGTCGATCGTCATCGATTTGCACACAGACGGAAGCTGTTCGCTACTGCCTGCGTGCCAATCGACGATGCAACCTGGCCTGTTATGTTAATTGCCTTCAGTGGCTTGCAAACTTTACCCTTTAACTCGCCTTCAGTGGCCCTAAAACTATAACTCGCCTTCAGTGGCCTTAATCACTACAAAACCTACAAACTACAAAACCTACTAACTACGAAACCTACTAACTACGAAACTCTTATCAACTACAGCTTATTCTCTATGACTTACTAGCTACAACCAAATATTTATCCCTATCTTACTGACTATAAACTTATTCTCTACAAATTAAAAACTACAAATTTCGGCCCAAGGGTCTGTGAACGGGGTGGCTCCGCCCCGCTTC
>JAWNNL010000328.1:0-21521 GCA_035045005.1 Liodrosophila aerea | reverse complement strand
GTGACGCGGTGCATATACATATACCCTGTAAAAATGGCAAACCCGGCATATAGGTTTTAAACCATAAAATTAAAAAAATAATTCAAATAAGTGAACCAAACCCCAATGAAATAATTTACCTGATAATAATTACATTAATTTTTTTGTGTGTAAATAATTATCTTTTTAGACCCTGTACTTTAAAAAAGTACAAAAGGGTCTATTAAGACTGTGCAAATGACATTTGTGTGTAACAGGCAGAAGGAGGCGTGGCAGACCCCATAAAGTATATATATTCTTGATCAGGACGACGAGCTGAGTCGATATCTGTCTGTCTGTCTGTATAAACACCTAGATCTCGGAAAGTATAAGAGCTAGAGACTTAATTTTTGTTAGGTTTGTGTATTACATAGGCAGGTCAAGTTTATTTCAAAAGTCATCCCCCTCCCCCTCAAATTTGTAAAAATATTCCCAGCATGTACAGTTTTAGAGTCCTTTTTTCCTTTTTGAAAGCTTTAGGTGCTTTGAATGTGTGGTGCGATTTGCAGCCCAATCGGATAATAAACACCGGAGATATTGGACAATCAATTTTCTGTAGTAGGCATGTGGCTGGGGGAAGCCACAGTACGCGGGCGTATGCGTGATTTTTGATTAAGGAAAATAAATCTTTAATTAGGGAGCTCTGTCTGACATTGGTAGTAGGAATTCTATTAGTATAGAACTACAATATTTGGTTTAGGTTTTCAATAATAATTCTGTTTTCAGTTATATATTTACAGAATAGGTTTCTTGTTTTTTAACTTCAAAAATCGATTTAGAATATTTTGAAAAGTTTCCGGTATGGTAGCGTCTAGGTTAATAAAGTAATTATAAAAATTGAACCAGGTTGGCCACAAGTAGATATTTTTATTTTGTTTCTGGCTATCTCTAACCATATATTTCCAACTATCTAGTCTAAGTCGAATAAGAAAAGTGCCATCCAAATTTATGAAGGTATAATTGAGACCAGTAAGGATTTTGCTCTGTCAAAATCCAAAGTGTAAAAATTAGAATAAAACGGAAAATATCTATTTGATATACATACCTTCCCGTGCCTGTCATTATCATATAAAGACTCCATATGGCTTCTCTCATCGTAAAGTGGTTCCAGTTTATTGATGCTAACGTATCCCACATACATGGGCATGACCTTAGATGTACTTAAGATGCTAATTTCATTATTAGAGATTGAGGAAATCAATCCCTTCATTTGTTTTTTGATTGTTTCGGTATCGTTTAATAAATTTAAAATTTTATTCGAATTATTTTGACTTTGATGATCCATGCTCTTGGGCAACGATGTGCTCATGTTGTAGGCAATTATAGGCAAGCAAAACACACTGTAAAATTGCAGGATTAACATTAATAATTTAACAATAAACAATATAAAAATATAAATATGTAAATTGTAAAGCCCACATACCTTTTATAGAGTTTAGAAATATATGTACTATAACCATATTGCCTGTACAAAAATTTGAAGAAATGTTGAACAAAATTCGAGGACGGCAGTAACTGTATATCCAGTGTCATTATATAATAGGTTTCGGCATTATAACGCGCGACATTTCGCAGCAGATTTATAGGATATGTAAGGTTTGCCCTGTGTCAATATGTCACTTCTTGTCGAGCACTGTCAAAACCTGGAGGTTTCCTGCACACAAATTTACCGCCTTTTTTTATATTTTCAAATATTTTCAAATTCCGAGGCTTATGACGATAGTGGAAGACCAGATGTATACTCAGAAAGCGATGCAGATTATACTGCTGTTTGAGGCACAGCTTAAGATAGCTTAATGACTCAAATAATTTGTCGAAATCCGTACCACAAGCATAAACTGTCAAACTGATAGGTGCCTGCCATCTAACGATTTTACATGAGGATTATTTTAATTTCCCACTAAACATATACTGACCTCTTAAGCAAACCCGGCAGCAATCCCAAGTCCACATAAGATGCATGTGTAGTAAGTGTTATGCTTTCATTTTCTATGATGTCTTTAGATCTACGTATGTAGTCATGCCAGACCAGTAATCCCCGTGCTGACGCAAAAATCCTTGTGGTTCTCCAGTACCATTCTGACAATCTACCTTAACCGAACATATTTTAGCAAGCACAAGGTAGAGTGTATAGAAGATCAGAATTATGCAGAAAATAAATGAGATTTTTGCAACTAAAGGGGACATTGTTTTAAACCTGGAACGTCATCCTTATTTTTTGTACATTAACGTCATCCTTCTTCAATATGACTACGACCTATTTTATGTGAGTCTAAAATATGTCGTGAGCAAAATTAAATACCAAAATATATTTTTTAAATATATTTAAACATATTTCTTTCAATATTGTTTATCATTTTTGTAATTTTTTTTTAATCTTTAACTTAAAAAAATCATTTTACAGCTTGCCTTTTTTTGGCAAAAAGCTCGTTTTCAATCAAAAACTACGTCATTTAAATATGACGACTTCTTTCGTAAAAATAAAATTATCAAATGCTTAGAATGTGTCTAGTGCATTGTCCTACTTTGACTACCAACTATTAAGTTCCTGGCAAGTACTACACGAAAAGGGGGACCAAAATAAACAGTATAAATAGGTTTTAATTCAAAAATAAAATCGCGCGTAGTCATTTTGACGAAGGATGACGTTGCAGGGTTAAAATGTTTCGGCAAATAAAACTTTTTAGAGCGTTAAACTTCCAAACTTTCATTTTACACTGCTTACTGAGATCTTGTATATACTATTTAGTTATACTAATTATGCGTTACATACTTTGTTTTTTTTTTAAGTTATGAGGTTCATTTATTCTCCCCCTGTTGAATGGTTTAGTTTCAGCTTCAGCTAAGCTTTTTTTAGTAAGTTCACGTAAATGGTATACAACTTTGAAATATCCTTATGTTTTAAGCTTTAAGCTACGAATATGATTTGCGCTTTAATTTTCCGCCAGATGGTGTTTAGTACTTTTTTTTACGAATTGAGGGTAGCATATTCGTTTGGTTTCCATTCAGTATTATATTAATACTAAATTAAAGAAGAAATACAGAAAAATGTTACTACATTTATATAATCAACAGTTTTATTTCAAATATTTAAATTATCAATTTAGAATCGATGTTGGTGCGCATAAGATATATTGGCAGCATTACGGACTATAACATCGGGCAAAAGCTCTACACTGTGAAAATGTTTCCAATCTTCATTCAACTCCTTTATATTCCATTTATCTTGTTCGCGAACCTCTGCTTGCCACCATTTCAGTGGACTTACTCTGGGATTCAAGAGTATAGGGGCTTGTTTATTGAATTGTTTTTGGTGTTGGTTGTCCGTGGTGGGAAATGCATGTATTATTTTAGGCCCAAGGGGGTCCATACCATACAGCTCTTGGTACTCTTTGCTGGTCACAAGTCTTAAAATTTGCTCGTAGGAAACCAGGGCCAAGAAGTCATAGGCCACAAGAACTGCAACATCACAGATGTTAAATAAAAATAATGAATATTCATATGTATGAACAAAAAAGCCCGGCAAGCTACAGTCGGACGCAACCGACAGTAGGAGACCCTGTACTTTGATTTGCCTTGGCCGTCGATAACAGCAGCATCATATACATACACACATACACTTATTCATACATTAATTCACTTATACAGACCAATATACGTACAAATACAAACAGTAGGCAATACTCACATACATACATACATGACCGGTATAAAAATCACGCATTCGCCCTAGCGGCCGCGTACACTGTGGCTTTCCCTTAACCCTTCCCAATGCCTAGTACACAATATTGATTATCCCATATCTCCGGTGTTTATTAGCCGATCAGGCTGCAAATCGCACGATACATTCAAAGCATCTTTAGCATAATTCATGCAAAAAAGTCAGTGACTCTAAAACTATACATGCTGAGAATATTTTTGCGAGTTTGATGGGGAGGGGATGAGATATCAAATCAAAAACATAAACTTGGCATGCCTATGTATAGTAATACGCGAACCTAACACAATAAAATTAAGTTTCTAGCTCTTACAGTTTCCATGATCTCAGTATTCATACAGACGGACGGACAGACGAACAGATGGACAGACGGACATGGCTATATCGAGTCAGCTTGCCGTCCTGATCCAGAATATATTTACTTTATGGGGTCTGCCTGTTATCCACAAATGTCATTTGCACAAACTTAATAAACCCTTTTGTACTTTTTTTAAAGTACAGGGTCTAAAAATTGATACAATATGCCCAATACCAGAATAAGAAGTCGCAGCAAGTGTAATCAGTATCAAATAAGATAGACTGAGAAAATGTCGAAGAATCCTCAGGAAAAGAAAGAAAATTGTTACAATTTCCACTAGGTAAAGTAATTCAAAAATGGCCAAAGGTACGACACAGTCCTTTTTGAGCTGGGAATAAATAGATAGGAAAGATATTGAAATAGAGTCGATAACCAATAGCAGTAAGTACCTTATAGGCACCATAGGCAGCCATGGCGCAGGATAAAACATGACCAATGCTATAAAGTTGAAGGGTTATGGAGACAGCCCTTGGATCTGTAATGAATTTGTTAAATAGTTAACACATTATAAAGGTCCTATTAAACTTACATTTTTCCAGCCAATAAATGGTGTCTCTAACCATATAATAACTGGCTCTATAACCCTGATTAGTGTCGAATGTAGTAACGATTGTAACCAGAAATGCAATGCCTTGCGTCGACACCACATAAATGATAAATATGCTCTTCACCTGGAATGGATGTTTACAAGGAAAAATAAAATAAACTCAGATTTAAACCCAAGTCCACTGACATATAGAACACGGGTTTCATTGGATTTAATCGTATCACTGACCAAAGCAAAGATGCTTATAACAATAACTCCCAGTCGTACCGAAGCACAGAACATGTAGGACTCCATAAACAGCATGATAACCACTGACTGAACCGGCCTTCAGAGTCGGACAACGACTTCGTAGTAGCGGACTTCATGACGTTTAGCTGTCGAATGAAATATGTTTCCTAATTTAAGTTGCATTAGGGTTTAGTTCAGTTGAGTCTATGGCATGCAGATAAGCATCTTGAAACAAGCTTTTACCATTTCAATAAGCCCCCTATTTTTCTCCCACTTACTTCATTTACCTATGTGATGTAAGCGTATTTCAGAGATTGTGGGAGTTCAGTCGTGACTCGCTAGTTATTTATTTGAGTTATAGCCAACTATTCGGACTAATAGAACATTTAACATGTTGTTTATGGAAAGTTATTTGTGCTATTGCTCTGTGCGTTTGGGCGTTTTGACTGTCGCATTGTTGAGAATTGTGAGAGCTTTGATATCTTTTCGAATTTTTATGTCTTACTCATACGAACTGCAGATCATAAATATAACTTTTAGCGTTATATTAATTCTACAAGGGGTTCATGTGTTCGATGAACTTATTGCTTTGCTGGAAAATGATGCGCATTACAGAGACATCAGCATGGTACGAAAAGCTATTGATTGGATACACGATTGTGAGTATCGAAAGTATACAAAGCTAAGGCGAATTACTATTAAATGGAATCTTCAACTTGCAGCACCCGACAACGTGCAGATTTTCTTTCAAATCATATTCTATGCCCATATAGTGTCTGCGATTTTGGCTGCCTTCGGAGCTATAAAGGTAAGCTAAAAGATTGTTATAAATTTATTTTTAATTCATTTTTAGTTTACTTTAAACTTTATTTTAAAATGCTAATCTCTATTGGAAATATCACTCAAAATTTCAAATTTCGAGCATATAACCATATATATATTTCCCTTGAAAAGCTATATAAATGGATTCTACTGCCTTTGGCGTTCTTCGAGTTAATTTACTTTCTGGGCGTCACTGTTGGCCACATTTTTCTGATGATTATGCTGAAAAAACAAATTAATCTGGGCCTACTCATTGTATTAACACTAGTCGGAAGCTTTTACTGTCGTAGGTAGAAGCTGTGCTTACTTTAATATTAAATAACTATATAAGTATATTTTCCAGTTTTTTCTGGCTATAATTGTATTACTTGCATTGCCATGTTTCAAGTTATTAGCCTGGTCAAGAGCCCTAAGTATCGACAGATCTATGGTGAAGACCCCTTTCATCCAATATTGACGCGACTTTCCCCGGGTAGCCATGATTCTGTCCAAGAATTACGGATGCTGGGAACCCCCGAGGAGACGGACATTGATGAACAAAAGCGTTTGGCCAAGTTAGGTCTCTGGCCAAGGCGTCAGCCCGAAGTAATTTCAGTAATTCCTGTCCAGACTCCGGCTGTCAACTTAAAGTGGTGGCAACAGCAGGCATTGGATAGAGATGATAAGCTTCAGGATCCTGCAGTTTATAATAATTGGCAGCGCGAAGAGCTAGTGCACGGTGTCGGAGGGAAGGCGGAACGTAAGAATGCTCTTAATCGACGCTATGCAGCGTCGCAACAGTATCGTTGAGCCTAAGGAAGGGATCTAACTTGAAAGACAAATCTAATAAATACCTATTAATGAATATATAAAGCTTCAAAATCATACAAATTATTTAAAATAATTCAACACTTAATTACGTAAGAAAACTTTGCTATATGAAAACTTTTAAGAGTTATCAGAAAAGTTTCCCTCTTGAATTTAAAAAGAATACTTAGAAAGAACTTGTTCGTGGCTTAATTCTTTTAACTAACTTTTTATACACAATACGATATTGAGGAACCCAATGGAGTCTTATAAACTTACTATTAAATTGTGGTATTGCTACTGTAGATAAAATAAAACTACTAAAATGCTTTATCAACTTATTCAATAAAACTTTGATTTCTCTTTACACTTCCAAGCTAAAAGGATAATAAAGAGAGGGAAAAGCGAGAGCTTTATGTTTGAGAACACCTCTTAGCATTATGCCTAGGCCCCCTCTGTTCTTGGCCGTCCTTTCCCCTGATGGAACTTATTTTTTCGGGGCACTTTGCATAAACGGCAGTACAGATTATGCAACTGTCTGGGATTGTCAAGCGTCGAGTCGACAACACGCTGCACACTTTGCATATCCTGCGACAGGATTGCCTGGCTAGCGAGGGGAGCTGACTTACAAATGCTTTTTGCTTTTGCTTTTTGCTTTTTGCATTCACAGTCAAATGCGCTTACAGATAATAAAATGGGAGAAGAGTAGAGAAAAGTTTCTAAACTATTGTGATGCCAAACGAAAAATCAAAGTGTCTAACAATTGCGCCCAGGCACTTGGCGACGGCTCCAATCGAGCAGAAGAGCCAGAGAATGCGAAAGAGATGGATAACTAAATAAAGAGCAGGAGGGAGGAAAAGTAGACGATACAGTCTATTTTCATGTCCGCCATTTCCCAATGCATTTGAGAAACCCCTCCCCCCACCCCATCCACAATGCCTGTTCAGCACATTCTCCAAACATTGGTCACCACGAACATTCTCCAGAGATCTCGGCGTTATGTTGACAGTTGTTGTTCGTTGTTCGTCTGTTTTATTTTATTTATTATTGTACATGCAATTTCTCCCAGTGCTATGATTTAATTAAAAGTTTCCGTTGCCAGTATGCAAAGTGTTATCAGTGCTGGACTGACTACAACTTATCGGCGTGTGATGCTCATTAGAGAATTAGAAACTTTGTCAAAACATAACAGTTTTAGATGAATTATAATTTCTAAGCATCTAAGTATACGTCATTGCACTTCATGATCTCATACACAACTGACTTTATTGACCGTTACATGTGTATGGAGTGTATGCTTTGTAGAATGTGTGTGTGTGTGTGGAAGAATGTATACTTAGTGTGGTGAGTTAGTTGAAATTACATACATAACGTAGTTAATCATAATTTCCAACGGCTTTCTATTTTAGAGTTGAACTGAGCAATACTTTCCAAAATGTGCCGGCGTTTTGACGATGGCAAACCATTTTGGATTATATCCGGCTCATTTCATCACTTTCGTGCTCATCCTGCGGTTCATCCTGCGGCCGGACTAAATGCCATCACTACGTAAATTTAAAGCACCCGTAACTAAGCGAACATATTGATATATACATATATAATAATATGATTCTAGGCATGTGGCATGGTCGAGTTATAATCCACGGAATAGTGTATATGATTGGATTGGGATTGCCAAAACGACTGAGGATTAAAATTGTTATTGCAAGGTAAAAACAGGTAAAATATTGTCCCTAATTTACATTACCCAAATGTCAATAATTTCATAATTAAGCTCTTATTAAGCCCACTACCAATAAGTTTAAAAGTCTATAAATCTGATACAAATACATTACTATCAATATACTTTAAAATATTAGTGTCAATATTATGATATATTAAGGGCTTGATAGATATGTGTTTGTATCAATATGTACATATATCAATATGGTCACATAATAAAATGTCAGCACATTTATGGATAACTATAAAACCTTGTAATTCACACCAGTATGTATCAATATATAAACGGTCTATCTATTTATATACATACATCCCAATTCTTATATAACTCCATCTCCATCTTCATCTATCTCTTCTATATATCTTTCTATGTACTTACTTTTCAATCTATTGAACTGGCTGTCTATAAATCAATCTATTCCTCTAATAATCTGTTGGTATCGTTTTATCTTTATAAGTGTTATTTCAATTATCATATGAAATGGGCATATTAGCTGCAATCAATTGACAATTGTGCTCTCCATTCTCGGTAAGTTACTGATGCCTCATCGTTTTATTACTGTTAAGAGATGGATAGGACAACCGTAAAATACTACGTGTCGTTGATTATCTTCCGAGTGCTTAGCAGCGGATTAGCTTGCCAAAAAACGAGTCGAGCCTTGCCAAGGCAGCATTCTACTTATACATACTCGTATAAAGACAAAGACACATCCAGTGGCTGGGGTTGTTGGCACGTGGCGAAATGTGACGGCTGTGGATAAATAGAGCTTCCAACAAGTGGATGTACTGAGAGCTAAGTTGGAAGCCAAGTTTACGACGGTTTACACCTGACAGTGGGCTAGGCTATGCTGGTGTCTAAATCCTTGTATGTGTATGCTTGACAGTTGTTAAGTTCCTCGGATATACTTGTTTTAATTTAGTGTCCGTGTGTGTGCATAGCCCGAGTGGATTTTAAGCATGTCAGGACAAATCGAAAATCATTTACGTTGCATTTTATGTCTCGCTTAAACTTTGCATATGTTGAATTAACATTGTATCCTTACATAATTTCATGGTACTTTGATCGACTTTATTTTTTAGTTCTTATTACTGATTTGTTTCTTTTTTGAACAAAACAAAGAAGTATTTCAACTGTTTCTTACATATGCGTAAAGTCCTTAGCATTAGGTGAAATGTAAATTAAGTAGAAAAGAAGGAATAAAGTATGTTTTGTTAATCGTAGTTTTCGGTGCCGTTGCAACTTCTCAGATGGTGGGCAGATGATGCTCGGTGCGATGCAGCATGGCTGCATTTTTATTTAGCGGCTGAAGCTTTACGTAATCCTGATGGGGATGGTGATGATGATGCTGTGTGCTGGGCAGCAGCGGCAAGGAGGTGTTTGAAGTCTGTAAGGAGATTTGGATTACGCTATTACTTAGTTCATATGTTTGGAAATTCCCAACCATTTGCTCTTACCTTTGATTTATCACGCGCTGCAGCTATGGCAGCTGCCTGTGCTGGGCCCGTCTGAAGCTGCTGAGCTGCTGTGGCCAGCATGAACTGCTGTGAGGCTAACTGTTGTTGCCGCAATGTGGCTGCCTCGAGGCTATTGATGTGCTCTAGCTCTCGTTGTTTGGCAATGTAGTCATCGAAGTAGGAGTGCTTGATGAGCTTGTCGCAGGACCAACGTTTGCCGGGATCCTTATCGAGGCACTTCTTGAGAACATCTATGGTCAGGGGATTCTGCAAGGCCTTCGCTGGCATTTTATCCTCTAAAGGTTCTAGCGTTGGCGGCACCGGCAGTGTGATGCCCTTGAAGTACTCATTTTGCCCAAAGATTTGTATATGCCGTGGCAGTAGATCACCTAGTGTCTTTCGTATCAGATACAACTGATCGACATCGCTCCGCCCCGGCCACAGAGCCTCTCCCCGCACGAGCTCCGCAAAGAGGCAGCCAATGGCCCAGACATCCACGGGTGTGCCATACTGTGTATCTCCTACTAGCAGTTCCGGTGCTCGGTACCAGCGAGTGGCCACGTAATCTGTGTAATTCTCGCCCGGACTCAGCATTCTCGCAAACCCGAAATCGCAGAGTTTCACCTGACCTTGTGCAGTTAGCAGAATGTTCTCCGGCTTTATGTCCCGATGCAGGCAACCTTGTTTGTGGCAATATGCCACACCCAGCAAAGTTTGGTAGCAGATTTGTTTTGTCAGTGGCTCCGGGCAACCTTGTGGGTGGCGTTCTAGTTCATGCAATACTGTCAGCTCACAGAACTCAAAGACTAGATGGAGGCGACGCTTCCGACGAAAGACCTCTAACAGGGATACCAGATTCGGGTGTTTCAAATTCTGATCGAGTGTGGAATTAATGAATGTTAGATATTTATATAGAATGTTGAATTAAGAACATTTAATTTAAAGTTAAAATTACATAGAGATTAATACAATAAATCAGGAAAATTCTAAAGGGGTTACAAATAGCATAATTAGGAGTACATCGAGATAAACTATAGATAAGGGTAGAAACTTTCGAAAAGGAATTGCAAAACTAATCTGACTAGTAAACCTCGAAGAAGCAATCTCGCCGTTGATTAGCTTATGCATAAAAACTACGCAGTACATCATTTTTATACAGCTAAATAGAGAAGAAAGGTCTGTCTATTAGTAAGATCCTACAACGATAAGGTGGAAGTTGGACAACATTCACAGGATCCACATTCCAGGACAGGACGACAGGACGAACAAGTGCTGTTTAAAGAATTTTAGTAGCGTAGGAATCATAGAACTCCTTTGACCAACGCTTAATGAACCCAAAGACCCCCAAAGCCCTATTAAGGGTAATTCGCATCAAACTTATGTTTAGGATCGACAATGTTGCCCAACTCATTTGGACATAAATAAATATATGACAATCATGTAAATAGCTCACCTTCAGCAGCCTTATTTCGCGCAGTGCAATTTTTCTTATGGCTGGATCATCCTCAGACTCAACAAATCTCTTAACAGCGACCAGGGCGCCTGTCTCTCGATCTCGACATTTATAGACAATACCATAGGAGCCTTCGCCCAACCGACTGAGCTTCTCGTAACGATCCATTTTGCTGCTACCTTGTGGTCTGAAAGTTGGACGCAGATGTGTATATGAAATGATCGGCAACGTAATTAACATTAAGTTAGTAATAGTAACGGCACAACTGTTAGACTTGTAATGCTTGGTACTTAATACGTAAAGCCAGCTTAATTTAGTTTCGTTTACCTTAGACTCAAACATTGACCACGTTTGATGTTTGCACGACGCATTGCTTTGCATTGAGCACATAGAGTGTTTATGATGCTAATTGCTTGACACGAACACATGAGAGTTCTCACAATCACATAGGTTTATATATGTACATGTGGATACTACTACATAGTCACTTATAGTAGAGATATATGAGCGGTGATCTGGTTATGATGTTGTTTGACTATATACAGATGGTTCAACAAAATTTGTATAGTTCTTGAAAATTTTGCTTGATATCCACAAGTTGAATTTGTTTGACTATATGCGAATCTTATTAGATGTGTTGGACTTAAGTTTTGTTTTGATGCGATATTTGTCTTTATTGTTGCAACGAAAAAAATGAGATTAGAAAAATTAATCATGAGTTATGGAAGCATATCAGTTGCATGTACTCGTAATTCAAATCAAAATTTCTTCAATTAAAAAGTAAAAAGAGGAAAAGGCAAAACCAAATTGTGCTGTTCATAATAATTTCGATTAATAGAAAATTTCTTAATTAGTACAAATGAGAAAATTAGTTTTTCTTTTAATAATTTCATTATGTTTATGGCCCATCAAATCCAAGCCGGGAACCCTTGTGTCTCGGTCACTTAGACAACCAGCTGGCTTGCTATCCTAATATAATATAAATGACTTTATGTAGTCTAATAACATTATGTCTGTCTGTTACTATAATCATAAAGAAAAATCGATACCACTAATAGCCCTCATATTAGAAGTTCGCACCCCGCACGTAAAAGCTGCTGAGCCAAAAGGGAAAATCGATTTTCATGATTTCAGTTGAAATACGTTCACTTTTCTGCCAAAATGGCGTTAAAATTCAAGAATATTTCCCCTGATTTCTATGACTGATAAGGCTTAAAAACCAACATTTGTTGACATTTCAATGTCATAGACGAGGTAAGTGAACTTTTAATGGGTTCGGAGGGGGGCGAGTCGAAAGCCGAGTTCAGGTAATGTGTAGAGGTCGTAAGCATGAAATTGCAGTCAAATGAAATATTGATGTGAGCTAACAAGGTATAAGTGCAAAAGGATATGGAAACATACAAAAGCAAAAGGAACAAAGGATTGGGATTAATACTTTTTGGAGCTGAGCACTTACCTACTTGGTATCCATCGGGCTAGAATTTGACGTATTTGCCACTAGTTGTTGGGGTGCGATAAGTGTATGGAATGACACAATGTACAAATGAGAAATTTTGATCAGGATGAAATTAGTTTTTGAATTTTGACAACTCGACAAACTTCATACACACCATGCGCTAATATGTAAGTCTGGATCTTTTTCGAAGAATCCCGATCAATATTATGAATATTTTTCTTCTACTAATCAGAAATTTTGGTACGGTCGACAGACGCGTGCGACTAATTCAGGAGTCCTTTGCTTGACTGACAACTAACGACTGATTTTCCGGACTTTGGGCCCCGGCTAGGCAGACCTTTGGTGCCAGCCCCTCACTTCTGTGTCGTCTGAAGTCCAAGCCGGAGCGACAGAGAGAGACCCGACTGCCAATGTCATAGCAATGCGACCAAAGTTAACAAACACAAAAACCACAACAAAAGCAAACCATGCGCAGTACTCTGAAGTATTTCCAAGAAGTTTCATGTTTCACTGTAGTCGCTAACCCCCCTCCCACCTATGCTGCATGCTACTTCTTTTTTGTTGTGTTTGTGTTTTTGTAAGGCATGGCGCGCGACGACGCGTCGACTACCGGAAAGTATTTGAGGCGTAGTTTTTGCAGCTTTTCCTCCGCTTTCTTCTATATTCTTTTCGTTTCTTTTTTTATGTTACCTGGTGGTTTCTGGCGAACTGGGGAATTGTGGGTGTGTGTAAGGCTCGGCGCCTTTTGAACTGTGTTACAAGGAACTCCATAGAGGCCCCAGAGGCAGGGTAAGCCACAAAGAAAGAAAACTAGGGAAGACATTAAACTGGTGCAGCAGTGCAATCAGGCATTTAAATGGGTGTGAGGGGTATTATCTTCCCTCGGTTACAGGTTATTACTGCCTTGTATTTTTTGAGTTCAATTATGGCAAAGCATTGCTGCTCGAAAGTTGAGTTCAGTTGGGAAACTTGGTGCTTGTTAATTGAGAAATAAATATTTAATGAAGGATAATTATGTCGAGTATTAGGTGTCCCCTAATGATATACATTAGTGGGCTAGAGAGCAGCGAATTGAGGTCATTTAAGTGGAAGCAGATGTTATATGACTATTAACGACTTTGGAATTTAATTATAAGTAAATGCAGCTTAACTTTTTTAAGATTCACTGATTATAAGAGTTTGCCCATACATAAACCCATTTTAAGTATTTTTATATTTTAGACAGTAAACAACCATTCAATCCACTGAATTGTTGTGCAGATAGGCCGAGTAAGACCCATGCATTATATTAGATACAGTGCTAGTGAATTTATGCTGTTACAATAAAAAAAACTCTGTAAGAATCAAATGCTTTTCAAATTTAGTGCATTGTTCTACTACTTTATTTCTTTTAAAACTATCATTTATGTTTTCAACCAGCGTCTGTCTTACCTTCGCAGCGAAAACAGTTTGGATATCTCAAACATCTTCATAGTAGAAAGGATTATGGGGCTTTTTATATTCGTTAAGCAGGTTCTTTTAGTAATTGGCAAAGACTACAAAGGCAACGAAGAGAACTCCGACGGCAACCCAATAAAATTTGAAGCACGAGACGATGTCTGAACGCCAACAGCCGGTTTACAACTGAAATTCGTCCTGGGCAGAAATTGAAAAAGCTAACAAAATGGCCAGCAATAGGCAGACATGCTACAACACAGGAACAAGCGAAAAAGCCAAGAGTGCCACACAAAGTCGGTTGCGACTAGTGGACGTTGCACATACGCCGTGTTGGACAGTGGAACTTCCGCTTTGTTGCTGATCCGCTCATGTTGTTATTATTGTTTTACCGTGATTGCGTGTTGCATTAAATATGCATTGAAAATACTCAAAAATGCATTGAAATCCAAACGAGTCTAAAATGAATTACTGGCAATTGTCACGCATTCGCAGTGGTGTACCGGACACACAGACAGACAAAGACCGACTAACACCTTGTGAAACCATAACACATTTGAGAACCAGAAAATTAAATCGCAAAACAACTGTATACAAGTATACTTTAAATTGGAAATGTGAATAATAGAAAACTGTCAATACAAACAATTTAAAAAGAAAGCTTTACTGAATAGAAATAAAAGTATAAACTTTATAAAAGGAACTTTTTTGCAGTGTAAAAGTGCGGCATTTGACCTTTTTTACGCAATTGAATTTGCATAATACGATACTTGAGGGGAGAGTGTTACTTTTAGTTCTTTCTTTTGGATCGTTATTTATATCTACTATTGTATACGAAGTAAATACTGCTAAGGAGTCATTTTGATTATTCCACGTTTTTTTTTGCATGTAAATGCTGTTGTTTTCATGCCTCTTAATTACATTCCTTACGCTCTCTTTGAACTAAACTATAAACCCCAACTAGTAATTTATTTCCCAGCTTTTGGTCCTGTTATTCGACTCTTGGGCAGAGTTCATTGGTCGGGGCTGTTCAACTGTTCAACTCTTGGTCAAGTGGGTAGGTGAAAAAATGCTTCCTATTGTTATATTATTGATTGTGTATTATTGAATGGACTGAATGCTTTTTGAATAGCGTGCGGAAATTGGCAGTTCAATTCGAGTGCCAAGTCTGTAAAATTAAATGAACGGCTAAACTAAAAAGACAGGTTCTGCATATGATATAGTTTTTTTTTTTTTAAAACCAATAAAATTCAATTTTATAAATATTTAAGTAAATGATTTAAATTTTTCTTGAATATGAGTTCAAAAGCTCAAAATGAAATGGTCATCGTATTTGCAATGAGATAATGCCTAAATATCTGAGTCGATATAGCCCTTTCAGTCTGTCTGGCTGCTCGTCTGTCCGGCTACTCGTCTGTCCGTAAGTCTGTCTGTATAAACACCTAGATGTCGCAAACTATAAGAGCTAGAGACTTAATGCTTGTTCTTTTAGGTTTGCTAAATTTTATGTTTAATTTGCCCCATTCCTCACAAACTCGTAGCATGCACAGTTTTATAGTCATTGTGGTCCTTCTTTGCATGACTAAACCTTAATGTTTGGTGCGATTTTCACTGGAGATAATGGATAGTCAATTTTCTATACTAGGCATTGTAGAGGAAGAGTATGTATGTACTATTTGTGAGTATTGAATATTGTTTGTATTTGCGCTTATATGTACTTGTATGCCTAAGTGTATATATGCATGCATTTGTGTAAGTGTGTATGAATATGCTGCTGCTGCCATCGACGCTCAATGCAAAATAAAGTACAGGGTCTCCTACTGTCGGTTGCTCCTGACTGTAGCTCTACGTGCTTTTTAGACCCTGTACTTTAAAAAAGTACAAAAGGGTCTATTAAGTTTGTGCAAATGACATTTGTGTGTAACAGGCAGAAGGAGGCGTGGCAGACTCCATAAAGTATATATATTCTTGATCAGGACGACGAGCTGAATCGATCTAGCCATGTCCGTCTGTCTGTCTGTCTGTCTGTCTGTCCGCCCGTCTGTATGAACACCGAGATCTCGGAAACCATAAGAGCTAGAGACGTGTATTCGTGTATTACATAGGCAGGCCAAGTTTATGTTTTTAATTTGATATCTCATCCCCCTCCCCCTCAAATTTGCATAAATGTCCTTAGTATATACAGTTTTAGAGTCACTGAATTCATTTTTTGCAGGATTAAAGATTTGGATGGTTTGCATATTTGGTGCGAGATATTAGACAAACAATTTTCAGTACTAGGCATTTGGTTAGGGAAGGGTGGGAAGCCGCAGCGTATACGTGATTTTTGATTGTGAATATGAATTTCTGTATGAGTAATGGTTATTGTTTGTATTTGCGTGTATATTTGTATGGATAAGTGTATGTGTGTATGTATACACACATATGTTTATATGTATGTGTATGTGAGTATATACATACATGCAGCTGCTATTATCGACGTCCAGGGTAAATCAAAGTACAGGGCTTCTACTGTCGGTTGAATCCGACTGTAGCTTTCCGAGTTTTTAATATTTGAATTAAATTCTACATCAGCTTTTACTTTACTGCTAATTTTAGCATGTGTTTCTGATAACAGAAAACCCTTTCCTGCTTTCATTTCTTTTCTTTCAATGTCATTATTGATATTTTTAGCAGCTCATGGCATGTATTTATAAGAAAATCGTGAATCGTCGCTTAAGAATTAATTTCAGCACAACTTGTGGTGGCCTTTGAAAGTTTTATAGTTCACATTTGACCTGTACGAACAAAACTTTCGCTGGAATATTGTTCAAAGGGCGAAAATAGAAATCAAGTGAAGCAAAAGTTTTAATTTTTTTGCAAAAGGGTAACAGATTCACGGAAGTGTGGCAACATGGCAAGTATGGAAGCTTAAGGTAGGGCTTAGGCTGCGTTGTGGCCGGGTTCGTGACGTGTCCTTGTGGGTAACAAAAACAGGCGTAGAATGCAATAAATAACAAGCTATTAATGCCAATATGCAGTGTGGGGCGCAAACTCATACTTTCACAGGTAAGAAAGGTGAATATCGCATACACTGAAAGGATAGAGTTGAAATTATAATAGGGAAAATATGATTATGATTATTAACTAAGTAAAAGGGTATTTAATTTGTTTTATTAGTGCCATATTGAAATAAAATTAGATTTGGTATCGAACAAAATGTGAATAATATTAAATATAAATATTTTTAAAATATCAAGAAAATTGAAAGTTTTCTGTCAGTGCACCTAAGTTGGGTAGACAACGCATTGCAACGGGGCTTAACGTTTACCGTGTGCAACATGGAGTACACCGCATGCGTTGCAAAGGCCAAGGACGAGTCGGAGCCGAAGTAAATGTCATTGGGCAATGGGTGTTTGTGTTTGTTGGATGCAAAAGTTTTTCTGAAAATTATTCACATTCAAAAGTGTCGAAATCAGCTAATTATGAAGTGAAAGTTTGGTTTAATTTTTTGTGTTGCTGACTTTGACCTACCTGCGTTGTCTGGTGGCATCTAAAGTTGGGTCATTGCACACCTGTATCTTTTGTATAAGGCGATAGAGAAACGAATCCTGAAACGTTTGTGGCAGATAATAATTGTGAAACATTTCACACTCTGCCAAATTGGAAAAATGAAAAGCACGTTCGACCCGTTTCAGCGCTAAATCTAGACTAAGGGCTTAGTCAGGTCGCATCTATTTTATCGATAAATGCTTCAAAATGCATTGGACATGATGCATATTTAATGCACGACTTGCAGTGCTTCATGTCTTCCCATGTTGCCTACCTGACTGCCCTTCTATCTGTGCCACACTCAGGTGTTTTGGCGCTTTGACTGTGATGTGTTTCGTGTTGCCAGCGTCGCCATTGCTCCCTCCCCCTTCCCCTTCCCATTTCTCTCTTTCTCCATCATATATATATATTTTTTGTTTTATTCTTTTGGGGTCAGTAAACAGCTGCTGCTCCGTAGAAATAACCGGAATAAGTGAGCAGGGGAAAGACTGCATGCAAATGAATCAGACAGCAAAAGTAGCTACACCTGCTGTATTAAAAGAGCCAAAGAGAGCGAGAGTGGTGATGGCAGTCAAAAAGATTCAAGGAACACGGCACATGCAAAATGAAGCTCATGAATGTCCAAAGCAAAAGGCATATTGAAGACCGAATGGAGTATTCAGTGTGAGCAGAGCTGGCACAGACTTTCATCAGCAAGCAATATGCTACACAGCGCAAAAGTAATTTAATTTTAACTCTTGTCAAAACTAAGACAAGATTCAATCAATAGCATTAGGACTAAGGAAAGATACGGAAGCTAAACGATCATAAGCAGCAGGCAGAGATGGAGCCCAATTGCTTTTAAATTTAACCAACATTTTTCCTTGTGTATTCTTGTACATGATGTGGATATAAATATAGAAAAATGGTCAAATATTCTAGAAATTTCAACGAAACATTTGTGTGTGCTTAATGATAAATTTGAATTTAGTGTTTCTAGTACACTTATGCACATGAAGTAAAGACTAAGTACTCACATACAACCATATACATATATAGTAGAACCTTAATAACGTTAATTAATATGTAAAGTAAGGGTCCAAGTTATGGTTATATTAATATAAGCCATAATATAAATATATCATTTTATAAAATATAGTGTCATGTACATATTTTTAATTTTTACTTAATTTATTTATTAATATTTCTTTTTCCTGCGTACACAAATTTTCAATAATTGAAATTAACCACAACTGAAATCGTTGTGTCATTTTAACTAATTCCCAAGGGTTGAGTGTGGCACACTTTATTAATAGTATAAAATAATAGTATTTACCAAATAATATAAAATATTTGGATCTGTTTATTAGCAAAATAAACCGCATTAAATTCAACAAACCTCAGATATATTAGCCATCAACAATCTAACTATCAGAGCACCCCATCAGACCCAGACTGGCAAAAAATTGCAATCAAATTGAAATTCAATCAAAAGGAATATGTGCAAAAAAGTAAACAGACATCAAATTGCATTGATATGCGTCCATCGCTTTGTTTGACTTTTTTGTTTGTCCCAGCTGAATACGGCAGTATAGTAGAGTCAGGGTGCAGCTCCACCAGACGGGAACCCCCGGATCCCCGGATCCCCGGACTCCGACGACAACGACAACGGCTGACAGCCAGACAAACATCAGCTCAAAAGGAATATTGCATACTTATTGGCAGCGGCAGCGGATGATTTAGCGGTTTTTAATGCTACTTCCTAAGCCAGGAGGAAGGAGTGAGTTTGGAATGGAGAAACGGACAGGGAGAGAAAGGAACACACAGAAAGGAAGAGTGAAGCGGTGACAGCCGGGAGAAACCTTTTGCAGCACATGTCAACGCCATTTGCGCGACTGCACGGAAAATACGAACAAAAAATATGAAATGTATTTCCTCTGTCTGGCGAAGTGTGGCTTTTTGGTATTATTTTTCCATATTTTAGTTTTCATGATTGTCTGATTGAAATCATTTGAAATGCTCTGTTGAAACGAGGAGTAGGGGAAAATGCCAAACCCTGTAATATATTTCCGATATTTGCGCTAATACTGTAAAATTAAAAGATAAGCGATGATTTAAAACTAAATCTACCTTTGCGTAGAATAGTACACATTATGTAAATATGATAAAGTTGTGTAGGTAGAGAGTAAATAATTGGGATAAATAAATAACAAGATGAAAGTTGGCAATTAGAAGATGCGAATATATAGTATAAGTATTCTTTATTCGGGAAAGAATATTACATTTAAGAAAAGAGAATTTGGTGCTAGATCATGTTAATAAATTCCACCCACAGATATACAATTTAGCTATAAGTAAAATCAAGTCACTTGAATTGCAGTGTCAAAGAACTTTAAAGCAAGGTGAACAGATGAAGGATATAGCCAAACAATATCAGGGTTAGCTCAACCGCATTGATAGTAATTATCTGCCGGCCAATCTTGAACTTGCTAGAAGACAGCACAAGTTCAAACCGAAAACATTGTGCCAAGGATTGAATCAAGGACATATAAATGGCACAAAACCAAGTAGTTTCTTAGCTCTAGTGCAAAGCAATACGTGGTACATTTCTGTTGCTTAAATTCATCCCCAAGTTAACTTTGTGTTGAACTTACCTTCTGGGAAGAAGTGGAAGATGATTACCAAACAGCCATAGACGTTTCTCTCCAAACCATTTGTCCATAGACCTTGCTCAACGATTTTTTTTTTTAAGATTTTTTAATAATGCCTCTTTTTATTATTTGCATTTGATTATTGCCACATTTGATGTAAGGTTTTTAGTTTTATTTTATGCACACGCGTCTTTTGCTAATTTACGCGTCCGTTCACTGAGCAGCGTTAATAAAGTTTGTTTATACTAAGCCGGAGTCGAAACCGTAAAACGAACGGCATTGAAAATGCCGACAACAACAACAGGAACATGTGGAAAAAACAAGAATAGTCAGAGCGATGAGGGGACTGAGGTTTGTTGGGGTGTTTGGCGTTGGTTGATATTGGCAACGGGTGGGTTTCACTAGGTCTTGTTCTTGTTGTTGTTGCATTAAGTTATTAATAGTGATGTTATAGTTGTTGTTGGCTCAGATTGTGTTTGTGTTTTGTGTTGTCAATCTATTGTCATTAAAAACAAACAGAAAATTATGAAAACCTGTACTCCTAGTTTTGCCGTTACCCAGTGAATTGTTATTATTATTTTCATTAATCACTTCAATTTTATTGCAGTATTATGTATAATGATTATCGTTTTAATGCACTTAAAATGGGCACATATGCCCGAAATTATTATATTATTTATAGAAAGGACATTTATCCGTTTAGCTGTTTATTCCATTGCGTAACATTCACATTTAGGCGAGCTATTGGGTGTAATTAGCGTTATCAGGATATACGTAAAATGATACTTTTATGCAAACACAAAATAATACGGTCACTAAGGTCAAAACAATTTTATTTTTTTCTCTGAACAGATATCTTAATTTGATCATAATTCATTGAAGAACTCAGAAAATTTAATATCACTGTATGTATGTCTAAGTTTGCCCTTCATAAGGCTTTTCTAGTACCATACTCAAAACAATAATTCGATTTCTGAAAGCTCCTGTGTTAAATTTATTATGTAAATTTCTTTCGTTATAAACATAATTATTTATTCGTTATTCATTATAATTAAAAAAATATGGAAAGCTACAGTCGGATGCAGCCGACAGTTGGTGACCCTGTACTTTCCTTTGCACACACACACGCTAGCAAGCACTCACACATGCACACATATCGTAAAGTCACACACAACCACGCATACACACTTATGTACACACAATAAGTGCATACTCGCACTGCTCCCCCCTTGCCTAGTACAGGAAATTGAATCTTAAATATCTCTGGTGTTTATTATTCGATTGGGCCACAATTCACAGCACAGATTAAGGATACCATATTGTATGCTGAAGCATAAGTTTGTATCTTAAAAATTGTGGCTGT
>JAWNNL010000327.1:0-18747 GCA_035045005.1 Liodrosophila aerea | reverse complement strand
TTTTTTTGCTCTTTGATTTTATTTTTTAAAACTAGGTGATGACACCCAAAAATGAGTCGGAAATCCCAATCCCAATGTCTCGATCATAAAACCTTTGAACCGTTGGTTTCTGCAACAAATATTTCAATTTATTAATTTCATATACATAATTTAAATTTGTTTTTTGTATGTACTATATAAGTATGTGTGTGTATTACCTGCAGCGACTCCGGTTTGTCTTTAATAAATTCCACAACAATTTCAAGGAACTCCACCACTTTACTGCACCCACAATCCGATGGCATGGTAGAACGCTTCAACCGGACGCTGTTGGACTACCTGGTTTCCGCGGACCAAAAGAGTTGGGATGAGTTGCTGACATTAGAATGATGGGCATACCGTTCAGCACCGCATGAAGCTACAGGATTTTCTCCAACTCAGCTAACGTTGGGCCGTGAGGTTTGCTTGCCGGTAGAATTAGTATACGGGCACCCGTCATCCATCTCTGAGGGAGTTGCTGCTGCCGCAGCAAATAACAAGCAGCGTTACGATCTCAGGACTCGTACAATCGAGTTCACCGCAGGTGGCTTGGTCTGGTTGTACTCTCTATTACGGAATATTGGCCGATTCCCAAAACTTCAATCAGACTGGATTGGACCAGCAACCATAGTTCGGCAACTCTCAGACCTGGTCTACGAAGTACGTCTGGCTACTAAACGTGCGACCAGCACAGTGCACGTTTACCTACTTGCACCTTATCGATGTCTAGTTCCGGTCTCACTGAGAGACGTGGCGTGGAACTGTCAGTTTTTGCAGCGTATTGGGTCTAGAATATTCTCGTGGATCTTCTTCATATACATATCAAGAGACAGTTATTTTGATTGGAAGTGTGTACAGGTTAAAGTAAAATAAAATAATCCCCTTCCAGTATGTTGTTGCTACTGGTATTATGTTTGCTGAACTACCATCACATCAATGCTACAAATATAGCAAGAGATGCAGATTCTGAAGTTTCTGGAGAGTCGTATGGATTTTGTGACTCACATGAGGGCATATTCGAGAATGAAGACGACGATACTTGTATATCGTAAGTTATTCACAAATATTACACGTCTTTATATCTGATTTATTTTTACTTTTCTTTCTTAGTCACATTTTCTGTAGCAGTGGACACAGTTCCACAGGATTATGTGACAAAATTGGAGGCAGGCAAACGTATTACTATGAAGATATAGGATGTCAAACGGCAAAACCAAGGCGTTGTGGAGGAACCATAACGCTTTATGTGGACCGTGGAACCTTTTTACCTTTCTGCGATGATAAGATGGATGGGGTTTATGTGGATCCAGACGATACAACATGCAAATAGTAAGTTATTCATCAAACATAAAATATGCTAATATTTAATTTGCTTGTTTAGCTATATATTTTGTTTCCTAAGACGCGGATCACCAGGAAGATGTGCCACAATTAAGGGCGAGGAAACATATTTTCATGATAAACAAGGATGTCTAGCTCCAAAACCAATGCGTTGTGATGAAAGCAGATGTCATGAGGCAAACCAGGAGTATTGTGAGCGTGAATCAACTACAGAAGCAACTACAACAACGACATCAACTGCAGCAACTAGAACATCTGATGATATGCGACTTCATTTCGATGAAAGCGGCAAACCACTGGGAACTATTCCCAAGCGTTACGAGTAAGTTAATCACAAAACATGAAAATATAGATTAGATTAGAATTTCTTTATTTCATTTTATAGGAATCCAAAATGGGTGAACAGTGACAAACGACCCTTGACTCCATTAAGACCCGCATAATCGAAAGTATTGTCCAGAAACAAAAGAGCCCGAACTTGATGCTCTGGAATATCATGACAAAATTTTGCCGCTTTCATTGCTTTGGGAATTTTAAAAATAAAAAAGACCACACGTGTAAATCGTAAGCTATTTATCAAAGATGAAACGTCCAGATGTGTCATAACCCTTTATTTCCCTTTTTATAGATACATAAGATGCACCGAAGGAAAACACACTATTGAGCAATGTGACAAGGCACAATATTTTGGGGATAAGTCATGTATTCCTGAAAAACCAAAAGATTGTGTATAAAAAATTAATTCTTAGTTTACTACGCACTGTTCACTTGATTTTCATGCACAAGTAAATAGATTCACAAGTAATAAAATGAATTCAAAGTGGAATTACTCGGGCAGGAGGTTTCAGTCTAAGAAGGAGGCAATGTAGCAGCTTTCTCATCTGCGCGTGAACACAACAGTTGTCGATCTAGGTGATCGACCAACCACGACATTAGCGAGTCGCATAGCAATAGTTGTTGTGCAAAACTCTAGAAAAGAATTCTCGCAGTACTTGTGCGCGGTCAACTCTCTAAGTAGCGGGCGCGCACAAGTGCGCCAAGCCACTACGGCGGAGTCTAAGAGGCGACTCAAAAGCAACAAAACGATACAATGAATATATATACTTCATGGGGTCGGCCACGCCTCCTTCTGCCTGTTACACACAAATGGCATTTGCACAAACTTAATAGACCCTTTTGTATAAGAAAAAGTATAAAAAAAGGAAACTACTCCAGGAGAGATTAAAACCGCGATTGCACGTAATAGCACTTCAACTACTAACTGGTTACCAAAACTAACTACGAACTAGTTACAAGGGGAACTAAACGAAGTAAACTAAACAAACACTAACCAATTCTCACACATTCAAACCCGCAATCGCAAATCGCGCATACGCACTGAGCGGCCGCGTTCACTGCCGATTCCCCCTTTCTCTATGGTGATACTAGTAAGTTTAGTCGTGTGTAGATATTAAGGCCTTAGCATGCCTTTAGTAAAATATTTCAATCACACTGTACACATGAATGGACATACATATGTACATACATACATCAATGATCAATTAAATATTCACATAGTACTATAATGCATAGAAAATGTTTCCTTTCAGACGTATGTACATACATATGTATGTATGTATGTATGTATGTATGTACATTTGATATAATTTATTGCTGCTTATTTTAGTTTTTCTTCATAGTACTACTGGCTCTTTGAAGAACCATCAACGTCATTTTACTTTTGCTCCATCATTCCATCCCATCACTTCCATCTCCATATCTTTTGTCCCAGTCTGTCATGATGAGCATTTCTGTCTTCTGGCATTCCCACTCCCACTCCAACTCCCACCCCCATTCTAGTGTTCTTGCTGGTGTTATGGGTCGTGCGCAGTTCTCAGACTCAAATTCGGACTATGGCCTTGGACTGGAATGGTTTCTGTGCTGTCGCTCTTCTTTTTGCTGTTTGAGTTTTTTTCGTTTTCGTTTTGTTTTTGTTTTCGCTGCTTTTGTTTTTATTTAGCTGCTGCTATTATGGTGAGAGAGTGGCTGAGTGGGCAAGAGGGTGGGTATATTCGTTAAAGAAGCAGCAAGATGGTTGGCCATGGCAAGTGGTACGCGAATACATATATACGTGCATACATATATATATACGTATATTTATTTGTTTGTATGTACTTACAGAAAATTCAATATGAATGTCCACCCTGGTGAGCAGAGCATTTTGGTATTTGAAAAGAGGCAAAACGAATATAAAGACAGTACTGGGTACAGCTCCGCCACCCACGGTCCCATTAGAAACTAATAGGGTTGTTAATATTTTAAAGAATATACATTTTTTATCAATCAATTATTAATTATCCTTAAGGTAGTATTCTTGGTCCTTTTCTTTTCGGAATCGATATAAATGACCTCACTGCCCCGCTGCCATAATCTCCTCATATGTTCTAAGCAATGCAGATGATGTTAAAATATGTATACGGATATCTACACATGAATGTAGACCATATTCAGTCTTGCTGCGTCAACAACATGGTGTACCTCAACTTTTTTTCTATCATCAACCTTTAACTACTTTCTTGTGAACAGTATTCTTGACCGCATCCATACAGTCACTGACCTATGTGTTTTATTTTGCCATAATCTGAACTTCACTGATCATTTTGAAATTATTGTGAACAAAGCTAAATGTGTTTTTGCATTTGTGAAGCGTTGCTCCAAGGAATTTGAGGACTTCTGTGACTGCTGACTGCTTACCCGGCATCAAAAAATAATGTTGACACAGAAAGAATCGATTGACAATGGCAAAACGATTATATGAGAATATAACAATTGCATAAAATCAGAAAATGAACTATTTTTGACAAGTGTTACACACAAATGTCATTTGCACAAACTTAATAGACCCTATTGTAATTTTTTAAAGTACAGGGTCCAAAAAATAAAAAACCGTAGTTCTCTGCTGGGACTTGAACTCGAGTCGTCTGCATTCAGCATTTTGGCAATATGTTCATAAGAATTGTATTTGGTATTTGGGATGCGCAAACTGTTAAAGGTTTGTGACGCAAGGATCCAAGTCGACCAGCGGTAGGGTCAACTAAGAAGGCATGAGTTCGATACGGGCAAAGCCGGAGAAGGTGGAAATTTGCTGCAAACAGTGATATATTTTTAAATTTGGTATGTAAATTAAAAAAAAAAAATTTATAAAAGAAAAAGAAAAATGTTGTGCACATACATGGTATATAGTATGTATGTAATTTAGCGGTTCATCTCATTTTTATTTTTTTTAAGTTGTGTGTATTTGAATTAAAAGCAGGCGTAATCAATTTGACTATGCATAATTGAATACAAAAAGTCTTGAGTTAAGTAAATTCATAATCAAATTCATATTGAAGTGATTCCATGTCAAGTTAACAATTTTAGTGTTAACTTAACTATTAACCCCATAAATTTTCAATTCAACTACAAAATAGTGATTTTTACTACGTTTTTTCCAACAGTTTAGTTTAGTAATCGAGTGATATGTTCATAAATATTACATATGCATATTGCTAATACATATGTATATTTTAATGCAAATTAAAATAATAATAATAAAAGTTAATATAAACTCTTTTGTTGAGCTAAATCGAAAGTTTGCGCTTTGCGAGTTTGGGTTCAGCTATTTGTTTAATGTCCGATTCAGTATAAGGAAATACATTTTCGGAATTCCAACTTCAAACCGGTTCGATTCCATCTTTGTTTATGACCCTATTATTTGTTTATGACCCTATTCTATTAAACATACATACATATGGATGTATACCTAGTCACCGCTTTCTTCCTTGCAGAGTGAATTACTTGTTAGATAACTTCGGAGATAAATATCCTCTTGATAAAGGAGTGGCGGTAAAGCGGGTTGGGGCGGTGAATCGGAAAATTAGAAACAAACATTATCGGCGAAAGCAATTCATGGAAAAAAATCGATGGTAAATTTGCCTTGCCACTACCGATGGCTAAAAACAACAATAATTGCGAAATTAAACCTTTTTAGACCCAGTACTTTAAAAAAGTACAAAAGGGTCTATTAAGTTAGTTTTTAAGAAACGTATGTAACAGGCAGAAGGAGGCGTGGCAGACCCCATAAAGTATATATTCTTGATCAGGACGACGACCTGAGTCGATCTAGCCATGTCCGTCTGTCTGTCTGTCCGTCCGTATGAACACCGAGATCTCAGAAACTATAAGACCTAGAGACTCAATTCTTTTTTGTTTGGTTCGTGTATTCCATAGGCAGGCCAAGTTTATGTTTTTAATTTGATATCTCATCCACCTCCGCCTAAAATTTGTAAAAACGTTCTTAGCATTTACAGTTTTAGAGTCATAGAATTCCTTTTGTGCATGAATAAAGCTTTAGATGCTTTGAATGTTTAGTGCGATTTGCAACGCAATCGGAAAATAAACACCGGAGATATTGGACAATCAATTTTCTGTAGTAGGCATTTAGCTGGGGGAGGGGGAAGCCACAGTGTATGCGGTTACTAGGGCGAATGCGTGGTTTTTGATTGTGAGTATGAATTTCTGTATGAGTATTGGTTATTGTTTGTATTTGCGAGTATATTTGTATGTATAAGTGTATGTGTATGTGTATGTGAGTGTGTACATATATGCTGCTACTACTATCGACGCCCAGGGCAAATCAAAGTACAGGGTCTCCTACTGTCGGTTGCGTCCGACTGTAGCTTTCCCTACTTTTGTATCGAAAATATGTGCGTTAATATGCACTAAGCATATTTAACTTTTCAAGTGAGACTTCTTTTGAAACACTTTCATTTGTAGGCAGCATCTGGAAGGGGTCTTTGAAACTTTGCACAGGGTACAAAGTATTTATGTTTGCAAACTAAACTCGCACAGGGCGTTACTTATTAACTTATTAAAAAAGTATTGATAGTTATGGGCTGGTTTGTTTAAATGTATTAACATTAATCTATTTATTTATGACTGCCAAAAAGCCCCAACAAAGCCATTTTATGTATATTTATATATATTTTATATGTTTCTGGTTAAGATACATATATGTAAATAATTTAATAATTTTTTCCTCCGGGCTTTTCGTCATTTTCTTGATTGTAAAAAGCCTCAGGCGAAGAGAGATTTTACTTAGAACTTGATCAGTCTGTGCGAGTCAGCGTCCTTATAAGTTGCGTTGGGCCAAGAGACCCCTTAGCCAGAATATGTTCTGAAAATAGTGTCCGCGTCATTTCATTAAATTATCATACCAAAAGAAGCGAAATTGCACTGAAAAGAATTTAATGCTTATTGCCAAGAAATAATTTTGCAATAAAATACCTGACTGTAGCTTTGGCATCTGCTTCTTGAAATGTCCTGTAAGCCTGCAAAAGTCGCAGTCTTTATTTTGCAAATATGCTGGTCCCTTCCAAATCGAAAATTCACTGATTTTGTCTGATTTGTTAGTACAGAAAATTGAATCTTGAATATCTCGGGTGTTTATTATCCGATTAGGCCACAATTCACAGCACAGATAAAGGTTATCATAAGATTATTGTATGACACAAGTTTGTATCTTTATAATTGTGGCTGTGGTCTGTGACGTCTCCAGCTCTTACAGTTTACGAGAGCTACGTATATACATTGTGTGGTCTGCCACTGTTACATACATTTCTGAGTGCACAATCTTAATATACCCTTTTGGTTTAAAGTACAGAGTCTAAAAATCCAACACTACGAAATACACCATTTCAGCAGACTCATCTGTAGTTTAGCGGGTATTTCTTTAGACATATCTTTAGACATATGTCTATATTTCATTTAACTCAATTGTGTTATGTCTTTGAGTATATATGTACATCATGTTTTTATAGGCAATGCGTGAGTGCATTTAAAGCAATATTGCTTCGAAAACTCAATTTAGTAAAAAATGACACACGAACACGATATTTAAGCGATACCCATTCACTTGCGCAAAAATTATCGTAAGTATTACAGTTTAGGGAGGTTGACTTGAAGTCATCTGCTACAGCAGTATTACAGATACATATGCACACAATTCAGCATGAATTTAGCTGAATGAAGGAAGTTTTTTTTTAAATGAATAACTCTTGTTGAAATTGTTGTATTATGTCCAAATGATTTACTTCGATTGCGCAGATTATACTCGGGAGTATATACATACTTACTATATACTACTAGATGAGTGAGAGAAGTGACAACATTCTGGTAAATGTGACACGAACACTATTGACTATATAGTAATTTGTCATTTCTTGGTTTGTTTTTAATACGTGAACTGCGTTAATATTTATTTATTATCCATTATCCATTTGCCATTTCCATTTTTGTTTAGCCTTTGTGTTGCTGTTTTTATCGATTTTTAACTGTTTTGTAAGTTAACTTTCATTCCTGGTGTGAATGTCCTGATAACGGAGCTTTTGCGGCTCACATATGTTCGCTTTCATTGTTGAACTCGAAATGAGCCGAATGTTTTTAGAATGCTGCCACAATACGAGAATATGTGTGTGCTACACATCTCCCCTTCCCCCCTTCCCCTAGCCCACGACATTCAGTTTCACATATCACACACGTCACGCACACAAGCGCATAAATACGCACACACACACACACACACACTCACACACACACATACTAATCAAGCATGCTGTACGCTCTAAGCGCATGATGTGGTGCTCGTACTGGGGCGTCGTGAGTGACCGCCTTTGGCAATGATGTGAATGAGTACTAGTACCCATATGGACAGGATGGTAACGTACGCACACACTTACTACGAGTACACAGAGATGACGGACCGGTTTGACCAGATTGCTGTCAGTTGTCCTGTCCTGTCCTGGCCTGTCCTCGTACGGCGTACGGCCATGGCCCTGATCCTTATGCAAATGTTAATAATTGCATGCAACTGACCTTTGTGTATGTAGGGAAACAGGACAAGGGTATATCAACCCCCTGCTACTATCACGTTCTTTTCTAGTGTCCGTTAGGTCCTGAAGGGGCAGCATAGAGCAGCATAACTAAACAAATTTAAATACTTGCTGCCGCAGCTCTTGCCATTTAAAAAAGTCGTCCTGCTGCAAAGGGATGCGTGAGAAAACCAGTTTTTAATGCATGCTCCTTACCCTTTTCGACCGCCCAGTCGGTTGGACTTGTCCAGCCCGGTCACCAACCAAGTGTGGCAGCTGCTGTTTATCTTCCCATTAAAAGGTGCATCCAAGTTTTGAGCTAAGGTCAGAGCTATCGCCTAATAGATTTCTTCCCCTAGCCGAAGATGAAGTTAAAGGCGAAAGCGAAAGCAAAAGCGAAGGGTTAGGCTCATACGAGTATCAGCATTATCCGGAGGGATGGTATTAGCTAACACACAACACCGACACCGACACATGCATAGATTTTCGTGTTGGCATCTTCAGTGTGTGCTCTGTACTACTATATATACACATGTACATACATACAGTAGATATATGTATGTACATACTCGTATGCTTATAATTTGTATAATTTCATATAATATCAATCCAGTTATCAGTTATGCAGTAGAGTACTCGTAAGTAAAAGGAATGACGGGAATCTAGAGCCGTTAAGTTCCTGTGATAAAATTATTATAATATTTCATTAAAAGAATAAAAAATGATTCCTTTGAAGCCTTTTAAAATTCAAATTCGCTGTGCGCCAGTCAGAATAATATATCTTTATAATAAATATTCCGAAAGTGACGAGCGACAAGTTTAGTTTTTTCTGCGCGACTGTACTTGCCCAACACCATTACCAATGGATTCGTGCGAGCCACTGTCCCCATTCCCATTCCCATCCCCATCCCCATCATCATACCTATTCGGGGGCCGCGCTTTAAACCCCACCACACCACCAAGAGTATCGCCATTTCCATTTCCAATGCTATCGCCATCGTCCCCTGCCAGCCCCTGCCTCTACACGCAGTCCTGCTCTAGCTCTTGCTCTCACTGTCGCCCTCGCTGCAGCTGTCACACTTGCTCCCGCACACGCCAATGCCTCTGCCCACCACCCAGCGCAAGCGGGTGTTTTAAAAATTTAATGCCTCGCGGCTATTAATGGTGGAAAATGCTTGCGTAATAAAACAAAACGGAGGTGTGGGTGCTGGAAGTGGTGGGTTAGTGTGGTGGTGTGTCAGAACGGAGCGCCGACTGACCGACCGAACGACCGACAGACAGAAACTGGAACGCACAAGAAACGACCTACTCGTAAGGTGGGGGCGAGAAAAATCAAAAGAAGAAATAAATATGGCGCGTGTTTTGCAAAACAAGAAATTTTAAATTCAAATATTGATGATGATGATGATAGTGATGAAGATAATGATGATGACGACAATGACGACGAAGGCGACGACGTCGACGACGACGACTACAACGACGACGACGATGCTGCTGCTTCTGCTGCTGCTTTTCAGCCGTTTTATTATAAATTTTTTCTTCCACTTTCTTTCCACGTACTAACTGACTTTCATCATTGCAACATTCGTCGTCTTCGTACTTCTTGTCCTGCTCACATTTGCGGCCTTGTTCGCTTTCGGCCAATTTTCCTTTTTATTTGGCCTCTGCGTTTTTTCTGCCGTCGTCGTCGTCGACGTCAACGCCAACGCCAGCGTCAACGCCAGCGTCAATGGTAATGGCAGAGTTGTTTACTCTGAACCACTGCTGGACAGCCTGTAGAATTCCGACAAGTGGCAATTGGCGAGAGAGTGGAGGAAGGAAGGAAGGGAGGGGCGGGTGGGTGGGTGTGTAGTAAAGATGCTGAATTGTGCTTTGTAGCTAACCTCGTAATGGGACTGTCGCCGCTGGTGGTTGCTTTTCTTATTTATTCAAATTCTTTTTCTTCCCTTTTTTATTATAAATTGTCGAAGGAGAAGGAAAGGAAGGCCCACAGTAACAGTAGAGATTATTTTCAGAACCCTTTTCGAAGCTTGTCAGGCGTCAACTGAAAAACGAAAAACGAAACGTTATCGATTAATCATGAGTTTTTTTTTTCAAATTAATAATTTGTATATTTTTATTGCTGAACAGGGTTTCTATTGCCTCTAGGCGCAGCTAAATATATACTTCATATTTTTATGTATACTATATGTATAAAGTCGCGATCGAAAGAAGTGACAGTTTCATAGTATAATAATCATGGTATGAGAAATTATTATTTCAATCAATGAAAACCAAATTCAAAATAACAATTTAAGTCTTCACATACAATTAAAGATGAGAAATGCCATCTGTCTTCCTTGGTCCAATACGATACATGAGGACTCTTATTTCTTGTCCACAGAAAGGTCTCCGTTTATATATTGTGTGCCTGGCTAAACTGTAGTAGCTGTAATCAAGAGCCAAGCCAAAGGAGTTCGCATTCACTCTAATCACTTCAAGCGAATACAATTTACCATGCTCATCCCAACTTTTGGTGCTTTAGTATCACTTTTCGTACTTTTTAAATACTTTTGCGATGAGATAGCAAATTATTTAATATGTGACACTCTTGACACTGATTCACATTTAAATAAAAGGTTTCTGGAGTACAAAGTACTGCTGTCTAGTATAATGCACTTCTCAAACCAATGCGCATTAGCCATTTAGAAATAATTCTAAACATCGTACTCAAACTATTGCTGGGGCATACGCAATGAATGATGAATGATGTTGGACTTGTTACTGATGAAATGCATACATAGGTATGTACATATATACATATATTAAGTGTATGTTCGCTGCTCCCCCTTTGCCTAGTACAGAAAATTGAATCTCGAGTATCTCCGGTGTTCATTACCCGACTGAGCCACAATTCACAACACAGATAAAAGTTGCCATAGGCTCTTCATATGCTGAAGCTTGTATTTTTAAAATTGTGCCTGTGGTGGTTTTTCGCGGTTTGTGGGGAAAGGGGGGAGAGGTATCAAAAATCGAACACAAACTTGATCTGTCTACACTATAGGGGCATCTAACTGCCAAATATGATGTCTCTAGCTCTTACAGCTTACGAGCTCTAGGTGGACAGACGCACAGAAGGACATGGCCATATCGACTCAGCTCGTCGTCCTGATCAAGAATATATTGAGGTTTAAATAAAATTAGATTAGAAGAGAAATTCATTTTATTAGTCAAGCGTAACTTCATACGGGAAGTGATTTCAAAAAGAACTTGCTAAGCCTATGTATGCATGTACATACATATGTACATTTACAATGAGGGAAGGGCACAGTTTTGCACTTATGGACAACAAATCCATACAAAAAAAGATGAGTATGCTGCAGAATTTTAAAATAATTAATACAAGGGTATGCGAATAGATCTATACACTCACACAATATAGAACCTTATTAATTTGGACCGACTAAATGAAAATATATTTACTGCTTGTCACTAACTGTTTATACAGAGCAAAAGATGAAAGTGGTGAAAGCAGGGAAGATGAGGAAAATGAGAAAAAAATGGCCTGCTTAGGCAATACACTAGCCTTAAAAAAAGAAATCATTTTAATAGGATTCATGCAAAACAGATTGGTAGAGGTTCGAGGACTATACACTAAATATAAACAATAATTCAAAAAAAAATTTTCCATCAAACGGTTCTTGTCTAAAGGGTAGGTGTCTTATGATAATGAAACACCCATTTAAAAAGTCGTATCAAAACGTGCTTTCAGTAAAAAATGCATTTGACAAATAGTTATAGGATAAGTGTATAAATGTCTTATGATTATGAAACGCACTGTAGAAGCATCATTCAGATCAAGATTGAAAAATTTCGCACGATTTCAAATTGTCAAGCTCCTGCTCTTTGATTTTTGTTATCGATAACGTTAGATTGCCAAGTTGTTTCAGAGTTATTCACTCGCTAAACGCCAAAGCCAAAAATTTTGTTTTTTTGCGATAACCGGAACACAACATTTTGCGGTATGTCAATCAAACCGAAAATTGTTGATAACCGGAGCATTATAGGGATTCCTGAAACTGATTTTGATTTGCTTTTAGAAAATCATAATCAGTTAACGGAACGACCTTTTTTGCGCACTGCTTTGATTTTATTATAAATATGCAGAATGCTTGCATAGTATTCCATTTTCAAATAACTGTAATAAACACCAAGTGGTGCCACATTGTTTTCTACGTAGTAAACGGTCACACAAGGATGAACGGTCTCACAGCAAGATAATCAAAATCAAAATCAGCTTCGAAGCTGATTATGCTAAAACTTTTAGTGTGACCGTTATTTCCGTACTTTCTGTGGTCACACACAAAATTTTGTATGGAGCAGCTTCGAACAGCTGATTGTCATAATCAAAATCAAATCAAAAGCAAATCAAATAAGTTTCAGGAATCCCACTACATACATATGGCGTTTTCGCAGTAATGTCAACCACAGGCAAAAAATTCAATGTACATAAAAGTAAGTTTTTTCTTAACATAATTTTATAGAGCATTTATCAAATTTTAGTAATTAAAACAAATTTTATATTGATTCAAAAGTAAAATAGAAAAACTGCAAAGTTCTGTTTTGAACATTTCTATCGCACGTTTTGTTTTGATTAATGGGAGACATTATGCGTTGACATTTGCTTTTTAAAACCTCAGTTTATATTGAAGGAATATAAGAAAGATGTAAAAGAAACGATGCGATATGCAACTACGGTAAATTTTGTCTTTTCTTGAAAGAGAAGATATGTTATCAGTGCATCGAAAATAACTGTCCAATGAGCAGCAAATATTAGAAGCAAACACATAATTTGAGGACAAAAAGAAAACAGAACAGTTTAACCGTTAGTTCATGGTAATTATTTAAAGCTTGTCGGGTTTGACATGGTAACTGTAAAATGTAGATTTTCAAAGTATTTTATTGTCTAATATATTTTTGTTTGTATATGTATGTAATCACAAAATACACAATTTCTGAGTGTAGGTTAGTAACGACTATGATTTGTATTATGAATATTAAGAAAAAATATTACTATGATCATACAAAAAAAATTATTTGTTATTATTAAAATTAATTTAAATAATAAAAATAAAAAAACTTAAAAATTATTATATATAACTTTTGCACACAAATTAACCAATACCTTTTTTTCTATTGTTATTACAAAAACTGAATAAGAATAATTTTTATAATAAAAATTCAGAGCAAAAATTTCATTCAAGTATCTTTTGAAACGAAAGAAATAATAGTTATATTTTAAGCATTTGTCTTAATCATCTTATGCTGGTCTCATCACATAAAAAGTAAAATATATATACATATATGTATAAAGAATGACGCAGCAAAATGTCACGCACTGTGTGTTTCCGTGCTTCAAATTAAATTTAAAAAATACTTCTCAATATTTTAGAATCAACTAAAAAACACTAACAAGCTACATCAATGTATAATATTATTATTTAATGTGTCCGATTATAATAATCTTTTGGGTTTCCCTGTTAAAATGAAAAAGAATTGCTTCATGTCTTTTTTTTATTCGACATTACAGAAAATCACATATGCTTTATGGGTTGTACCACGCTACCTTCTGCTTGTTACAGCCATCTGTAAAATGCAGAATTTTAAAAGATACTTTTGTAATTCTTAAACTTGTGTACTACAAGGGGCCGGCTTCAAAGTGAAGTCTGGACTAGTCTGGCAATGCAGTGCAATGCTCACTAAACAGTCTAGGACTGTCAAATAAAGTGACCGTATACTGACCGATTTAGCTAGGAACCCCCTTCCTAGCGAGCCTCTTCTAGGACCAGAACCTTCTGCGGTCTTGGACCCAACTTTGTCAGACAAAGTATAAACTCTAAGGCACGAAGGGACAGCGAAGAAAACTGGGAAACATATCGGGGAGCCAGACAGAGCAAAATGCTCTTAGGAAGCTACAACAAGAAGAGAGCTGAGGACTGTTTAAGAATGAGCAAAAGTTCACTTCACCGTCACCGGCATACTTACAGGACATTGCAGGCTACGCAAGCATCTCGACAAGCTCAAGATTGTTGACGATACACTCTGTAGACTATGTCTCGAAGAAGACGTAACGTCAGAGCACATACCAGGAAAATGCCGGCAGTCAGTAGGTTAAGGCTAGCTCCCTTAGGTAACTAATTCCTAGACGGTGTGGAGATAAGAGTTCTTCAGCCAGGCAAAATCATCGCATTTCTACGATTTACGGATATGCATGGAGTATCCCAAAAGGATCAAAACGCCGTTATCCTTTTTTACAATTATCATTATTTACGGTCGCTGTTTCCTACAATTTTCTATTTGTAAATACTCCTTGGCAATGCCAAAGCTTAAGCATTCTTTTAGGTGAACTAAAACAAACTTATTTTTAGTAACGTTTGCGGTGCATAGTTATTGCTGATAACTTGGAAGCTATAAAGGAAATATAGTAGGTAATAAAGGTGAAAAAAATTAGATTTCCTCGACAAGGGAAACATAGTTAAATTTCTTATTACAATATTCGCGTCCAGCATCTATAAATATCATCTGGCATCTATATATTGTTCTGTGAAATTTTGTTGAGCTGCGAAATTCGTTGTTTAAAGGAAATCATAGTCAAAGAGCAAGCCTCTCTCATTGAAAGTATATAACAAAATGGTTAGGCTGCACAATTTTATTATTAACAGGAGCTTTTATATTTCAAAGCAATACCCCTCGTTTTTGTTAGAGGTAGAAAAGAGAATATTGCCTTCATCAGTAGCCAATCAGGAGAAAGAACATTTCACCCTTTTATCTAAGAGAGTGTGTCGCTATTGAGAAAACTACCCTACCATCTCTTAAGCAATAAATGCAGTGCTTATAATTTAATAGCGCCATCTAGCGATAACTTTTTGAACTTGCGGCGTGTATGAGCTTGCATGCGGTTGGCAAACAAGTATGAGTTCGCATGTTGTCTAAGCGAATACACGACAAAAATTAATACAAAAAAAAGGGGCAACGGGGCCAGAAAATTCACTAAACATCGGTTGTAAATAAGAATTTAACAATGATCATATGCAGATACAAGCAACACAGTAATTTCTATTACAAAATATTCATTAATAATTCTTGCATTTGAATTTATCTTTGGCACACTCTTAACAGAGCAAGAAGAAGAAAAAATGCTGCACGGTTATGGAGGAAATGTTGTTCTCTTGTCAGAGGATTAAGTTTTGGTGCTTGCGACTGAAAAGGTAAACAAGCAAGTTGCATCAAACAAATTGGTAAACATAGCAAGTTTGAAAGGAATTTTCACATTTTTTTGTTTATTTTTTATTTTGTTAAAGGTTTCCGGCTTCGCAATGCCGTTTTGTGCCCGTTTTTTAAGCTTTTTCAAGTACGTAAACAAAAAGGTAAGCAAAGTTTCGGAGGTGCATTGAACGTGGTTAGATAACATATAATAATATAACAGAGCCTTAACAGAAAAGAAGATAGTTTTTTAAGCGAAACGCGAAACTGACCAGCTGAGTCGATTAGCCATGACTATCCGTCTGTGTGAACCCGTCGATCTTAGAGCTAGAGACTCCATACGCATATTAAGTTTATTTTAAATTCAGGACAATAAAAATTAATAACATTTTCCTGAAAATTCCATTAAAAAAGTTGCAATCAATTTGGAATTGACCCATAAAGCTTATTAGCCAAATAGAGAAGCCAAGCGAGCCTACAAATATGAAGTTGCATGTGAGCCCAACAGAAAAAAAATGGTTTCATTTGAATTATTTATATAAGGCAATGTTCTTAACGTAAAAGCGCCAATTTTGGCGGAAAACGCCAAGTGTACATGCACAAAATTCCCATTAGATGGCGCTTTGGGTAATACTTTTCCCACCTAAAGCGCCACCTTTGAGTGAACTAAATAAAACTCAATGTTAAAATTTCCCAAGTGTGTATTTTATATGCGTTAAATTTGAATAAATCGTATAAATAAATCAAAAAGATGGCGCTATTAACTGTGTTTTCCAAGATTGGTAAATTCGCAAATGAAATACATTTAATACTTCATTATATATGAAAATATTATATTAATATAATATTATTTAGTTAAGTAAGTATAAGAATGGAAGTGGCAACAATATTATATGTACATATATATGTATATTTAATATTGCTAGGGAATCCGCCGCTGCAACTTTCAAAATAGATAAAGGGTAACCAGGTTATCACAAGTTACTTGTTGGCTAAATCTCAAATTTGCATCTTTGTAACTGCTAGTAAATGATAAGGCAAGGGGGGGGGGGGGGTGGTGAGTACATTTGCATCAATTTGCGACCATAAGGGAAACTTACTGCCTATAATCTAGTATGTTTCATTTATTGATATATGTATGATATAGGATGATATATGAGCATCTCCGCCAAATGGTCAATGGTTTTTTTGTATATTTTCATAAAAAAAATGTCAAAATTTCCACAATACAATAGATCCATAGCATATCTTAGTTGTTGTTATTAAGAAATTTGCCTAAAAATTGGAAAAATGTAATTTCTTCACTTTTAGTTTTAAAGCCATTTTTATGTTAAGTATTTCGCAAGGAAAACATATGATATGTTTGCACTTTTTCTACCAAATCTCTTTATTGCAATCCAATAAGAAGAGAAAAGTCCAAAGAGAGCGAAAAAATGTTCAATTAAGCGTTAGTTTTTATTTTGCTTCTTATCTATGTTCTAATCATACGTTCGCGACCGAAAACATAATTTTATTGTAATTGCTTCGCATTAAGTGCAACCAGTTGGATGCAACTTCGTGTGTTAAGTCATTTTGGTAAGTCATATTTGAAATATAAAAAACGTTGGGGTTACTACAAACCAATCTTTTTATACTGATTTCCAAAGCGGCGTACGTTCGCGACCGTGAGTGTTTTTTTTTAACTTTTACTTTTATTTGTTTGAAAAGCATATATATTGAAATGTATGCTCTAGCATTTTAAGTATATAAGCTAATAATTTTAAGAGAATTGCATGAAAAAGCAGCTGAGAGAATCAAAAACGCCGCTCAGCATTGGCAAACAACATAAACCAAATTGTTCCAAAACAGATGCAAAAAAAAAGGTAAAAAGTTGTAAAATTATAGAGAAAAGAGAAGCTCAAGAAAAAGATGTCAACATCTATAATAAAGAAATGGAAGGATCTACCGAATGTTCAAGGTATCGGAACAATACATTCCATTTATTCTGATGAAAGTGTTAAATTAAAAAACCATTAATTACTTTATATTGAATACAGCTTTCTTTTTTTGTGTTATAATTAAGTTTCTTGTTAATATTTCACATTTAATAAATATTACTTTCTATATTTCTATTCTATAATTGGTATTACACACATAAAATTGAGTTAAATCTGTTTTCTTTTAAGAAAATATGAAGTTATTCTTAAAAAAAGTAGTGGTAAAAAAAAACAAAGAAAGCAACATGGAAAAATCGTACGTTCACGACCGGGACTTAATTCAATTAATAAAAAACAAATGGAGATATTTTCTTGAGAACAGACTCGATAGAAAGCTAAATAAATTTATTTTAATTTATTTAGCTAATAAGCTTTTTTATTAGCTGTTGCTATTTATTTTAATAAAACACACGGGTTTGAATTAAGTAGGTTTAATATTTAGTATTGGGCAGCAAGGCCAGCTAACAATTGTGATCAATAAGCGATATGATAAACGAGTGATTGCAAGCGGCACATAAAAATGCATAGAGAGTGCAGCGCAAGCAGCATAAAAGAAATTAGCAAAAAGAGAACGGCAGCGCAGGCCGTATGATTAAAGCGAATGAGCATAACAATGAGAACGGCAGCGCAGGCCGTATGATTAAAGCGAAGGAGCATAGCAAGACGAACATAAGCAACTACAGTGGGCATTGCAATTAGCAAACAATAATTATAATACTTTAAGTTAAGATGCGCCACTGCTTATTAGTATAGCTAACTTAGATCTGCTTAACCCGACAGTAAAGTTATTGCTTTAGAATTTTCCGTCCCAATTCGCTGATTTTTGCATTTTATTAGATTAAGCCAAAATCGACTTCCATACGTTCGCGACCGCATGTTTTTGCCCAATATTATGAAAATGAGAACTCGATAAAACCCATCATTTGTAAATAAGCAAAGAACTAACAAAATGCTATCAAAAAGCAAAAAAAAAGTTTCAGAAAACGATCGATTTCAATTTTTTTTTGCATTAAACGCGTTCGTTCGCGACCCGTGGAAATGCCCATATACATATATTCTAAAAATATAAGAATATGAGAATATATTAATTTTGAAAAACGAAAAAATTATATGATACAACAATATTGAAATTTATTTATTTCATTATTGCTTATTTATTTCATAAGGCCTGTTCCCAGATGAGTGGAAATTGAATTTCAATGACGAACTCCTTGTAAAAAAAAACTCGGAAAGCTACAGTCGGATTCAACCGACAGTAGGAGACCCCCCAGTGTACCACGAAG
>JAWNNL010000325.1:0-46607 GCA_035045005.1 Liodrosophila aerea | reverse complement strand
ATTGAGTTAACGAGCTATTGTAATACAGCGTTAGAATGCTTGGGCTATGTGTGTGTAAATGTTGTGGTAAATAAGCATTACACAGAAAATTTAAAATTATACATTATACGTTCCGATAAGAAACCATTATGCGGTCGAGAATGGTTATACAAAGTAAAGTTAAATTTGAATTCAATATTACAGGGCGATTCAGAAAATGTAGGCGTTAAATCCATTAAATTCATGTAGAAAGCCTAATAAGAAAATTTCCAAATGTATTTTCAAAAACGGCTTGATAAATCGAAGGCATGCAAGTTAGATTACACATGAAGCCAGAGGTTACACCTAAGTTTTTCAAGTCAAGAAAAGTTCCATTTCCATTAATTGCGTCGGTTGCAAATGAGTTAGATAATCCAGTTGGTAGGATTATTAGAAAAAGTGGAATCTAGTGAATGGACACCAATCGTGGTAGTACAAAAAAGGAATGGTGCCATTCGCATTTGTTGATGAGCACCCGTTACCTACGATAGAGGAATTGTTTTCAAAAATGTTTGTTTCGATTTGATGAGGTATTCTCGCGTTTGGAAAGACTGAATATGAGAGTCAATTTTAGTAAAACAGAATTCATAAAAGAGAATATAGAGTATTGCGGATATTCAATTGATAAAGAAGGAATACATAAAATGGCAATTAAGGTAGAAGCTATACAAAATATAAAGAAACCAGAGAGTAAAGATGACAAACGTGCGTTCATGGGATTAGTAAATTATTACGATAGATTCATTAAAAATTTAAGTGAGTTGGCTTATCCATTAAACAGGCTATTACAAAAAGATATTGAATTTGATTTTAACCAAGAATGTAATAGGGCATTTGAAGAGATTAAATACACTCAGAGAAAAAAGCCATGTGAAAAATGACTATGGTCGTAGTTCAATTTTTTTTATTCCGAAAAAACCTACAAATAAACACAAATGTACTTAATTTGACTAAAATCATATTCAATTCGCAAATAACTATGAATCTTGTCAAATCAAAGTTGAAAGTGTTTAATTCAATATTAAATCAACTTCAATTCAACTACAAAATTGCTTGATTTGACAAAAACATTTTAAATGTGAAATCAAATATGCATCTATTCAAATCAACAACGAACAACATTAACGCTGTACAAAAATCGAAACAGTTATGTTCGCATTCTTTGGTGTCTATTCGTAATGCGCGGTATACATACATAAATATGCCGAACTTTATTAGTTTGTTCTATCGCTCTTGCAGTAAGTATTTAGTACTGACAGAAAAATATTACTTTTTTTCTTAAATATAAAATTAATCAAAAAATAAAAAAGCCTATTTCTCTGCTGGGACTTGAACCCGAGTCGTCCGCATTCTGCATTCTTGCAATCTGTTGATAAGAATTGTACATATTTGGTATTTGGGATGTGCAAAGTGTTAAAGCTTTGTGGCGCAGGGGATTAAGTCGACAGTGAACAGCGTTGTGTGTCAACCAAGAAGGAGTCGTGAGTGTTCGAACCGCGAAGCCGGACAAGTAAATTTGGTATGTAAAAGTAAAATATAAACAAATTTAATAAATGTAAAAAATATTAAAAATAAAGAAAAATTTATAAAAAAATTATAAAAAAAATTAAAAATGTGGTTTATTATATGTAATTTAATTTGGCGGTATAATAAATTTTTTATTTTTTTGTTAAGTTGTGCGTATTTGAATTGAAAGGAGGCGTAATCAATTTCACTATGTTATTTTAATACGAACACTCTTGAATTAAACAAATTCATATTCAAATATATATGATGTGGTTCCACGTTAAGTTAACAATTTCCGTGTTAACTTGACTTTTATACCCATAAATTTTCAATTTAACTACAGAATAGTGATTTTTACTACGTTTTTTCCCTCATGTAACAAATTCAATCGGATGTTATATTGGCACACTACGATCCTACAGTTTTAAAAGTTTTATCAGTTGACGCAAGTCCGTCTGGAGTAGGAGCTGTGTTTTGAGTGACAGTCAACAAAGCCAGATCCAAATAGAACTACTTCAATACGTAGTTGGTACAGACCGAAAAGACCTTTTGAAAGAGTCCATGCAGACTATGCAGGTTTCAAGGAAAATATCTTTTTATTTTGGTAGATTCTTAATCAAAATGGCCTGAAGTATATGTAGTTCCAAACATGACAACAGAAACCACTATATTAAAGTGTAGAGAAATTTTTTTCACGATGTGGCATTCCCAGTGTATTTGTTAGTGATCATGGAATTTTACAAAAACAAGGAGCACCATAACACCCAGCAACTAATGGACAGGCATAGAGGTATGTGCAAATGATAAAAATAAATTATTAGCAGCAAAGTGCACTCCTAACACAATTGAAACTGAACTGTACAAAATTTTAAAAGCGTACAGACGATCCATACATCCCGTAACAGGAAAATCTCCGTCAATGTTAATTCTAGGCAGACAAATTCAATCAAGAATCAATTTAGTGTTACCACAGAATAATGTTGAGAAATATGAAATTAACAAACCATGTCGATACTTAAAAGAGGAGGAAAGAGTAGGAGTTAGAGATTACTTAAGTGGAACAAAATGGAATTTTGCCAAATTTTGCAAATTTTGCAAATTAGGCGAATTACATTATAATGATGGTAGAATGTGGAAAAGACATATTGAGCAAATATGAAAAGTTTCAGTTACTTCAAGTCAAGATAACCAGATGTAAAAGTAACTATTAATACGCCTGAGAAGAAAAACAATAAATTAATATCTATTCCTATCAATGTTAAAAAGAAACAGCAAATACAACCATTTGTAGAATTAAGTCAAGCAAATACAGTGTATCCTAAAATAAGTAACAATACAAATAGCTGGCTAAGAAATTGTTAGATTAAGTTGAATATTACAAATGTATCTTAAGAGAAATTCAAATTACGATGGAGAGAATTGTTATGTTGTGAAACACTAAAATGTATCAAATAAGTTATCGATGAATCACATAATCACCTTACGATTATTCTTAAATACAATCCTGAATTGATGTACACATAGAAACTACGTAAGAATAAAACATTCGTATTCCAACCATACAAGCCTGCAGATCACGATACGACACTAATAAACGTAAATACGATAATTCCAGATGGCCAACAAGGTTAATAAAACACCAATACTAATAATACTACTTTTAATTGCACTCACCATTAATAATGTAAGATGCCAAAGTATAGAGATTAATCCAGTTAATGCTAAGAATGGTTACTTAATATTTAAAACAGGCACCATAGACCTCCCAATTAATTATGAATACCATTGTCTTACAGCAAATTTAACAAAAATAGAAAATATCTACAACGATTTATTAATACAAGTAGAGAAATTCAAAACAATTGATAAAATACAATATCCAATAGAAAAATTAATAGAGAAATAAATGGAATTAGAATTGCAAAGCGCTGCAGACGTAGCCTTGCAAACTTCGTATGCACTTTTATAAATACTTATTTGGTACATTAGATTAACAAGTTAGGAAAGAAATAAACTCAAACATAAACAACTTAGTAGAAAATAGCGTTCAGGTAAACGAATAAAATCATGTAATAAACACAGTAAATAAAGGTCTCGAAGTCATGACAAAATTACCTCAAATCGGAGAACAAGATTAAAAATTAGAATTACTCACATTCAATTTGGAACATTATACAGAATATATTGAAAACATTAAATTATGTTTGCAACTTACAAAATTAGGAATATTTAACCCTAAATTATTAAAACACGATACCCTTACACATGTCAATTCCGAAAACTCGGAAAACTACAGTCGGATTCAACCGATAGTAGGAGACCCTGTACTTTCCTTTGCACACACACACAATAACATACACTCACACATGCATGCATATCGTAAAGTCGCACGCAACCACACATACGCTCGCGCTGCTCCCCCCTTACCTAGTACAGGGAATTGAATCTTGAATATCTCCGGTGTTTATTATCCGATTGAGCCACAATTCACAGCATAGATAAAGATTATCATAAGATTATCGTATGCCAAATCACATGTTGTATGGCAAAGCACAAGTATATTTGTACCTTTAAGATTGTGGGTGTGGTGGTTTTTCGCGGTTTTTGGGGGAGGGGGGCAGGTATCAAAAATCTAAAACAAACTTGATCTGCATACACTATAGGAGCATCTAACTGCCAAATATGATGTCTCTAGCTCTTACAGGTGTTCATACGGACCGACAGACAGACGGGCAGACGGACATGGCTAGATCGACTCAGCTCGTCGTCCTGATCAAGAATATATATACTTTGTGGGGTATATATATACTATTGTGCCAAGTCTCCTTCTGCCTGTTACATACATTTCTGAGTTGCACAAACTTAATAGACCCTTTTGTACTTTTTTAAAGTACAGGATCTAAAAAACTAATCAACATTAAAACATCTGCATGGTTGCAAAGCAATACTAACGAAATTTTGATAATATCCCATATTCTACGTGACATTATTAAAACCCCAGTATTTAACATAATTCCATACCCGGACAATACAGAGATGATAAAAAATAAATATTTTATAAAAAATTCACAAGTTTTTGCAGTATTAAACAAACAATTAGTCACAAATAAATATATAACAGGTATCATAAATCAAGCATCTGCCGCATGCAGATACAATGACTTAAAAAAAATCTATTTTATAGAACCTAACATAATATTAACTTGGAATTTACCACATATGTTGTTAAATCAAAATTGTATTAACAGAGAAATAATAAGTGTGAGCATGCACTTAATGTATGCACATAAGTGTGTATGCCTGGTTGCGTGTGACTTTACGATATGTGTGCATGTGTGAATGTTTGTTAGCGTGTGTGTGTGTGTGAAAAAAAAAGTACAAGGTCTCTTACTGTCGGTTGCATCCGACTGAAGCTTCCGAGTTTTTATGTTTTTTAAAGTACAGAATCTACAAAGTGCATGTAATTTTTAAAAAAATTAAAAATTATTTTTGAGAGACATCTGTGCAGAACAGTTTTAGATTTTTTACATTGATATTTGTCACATGTTTCTTTAAAATCCTCGTTTAAATTATTGGGCTCGAAAACCACTTCCATTTATTGTCCCGTGGGAGACGCTTGAATTTGTCGATTTTCTCAAAAATGTAAATTTACGCAAAATCAATCTTTGAACCAATTAAAGTCCTAATAAAATGCTATATGTTTGTGAAGCCTTTTATCAGAAAACAATTATTCACTTTGAATGCGTACGAATGTTCCGTACGATAATATGGAAAATCCAATATGATAAATGTTGAAAAGTGAATTAAACACTTTAATGGAAACCCTTTACAGAGTAATACTATTAAATATTACACCAGACCAGCTTGATAATAATAAGACGTTCAATTTAGTTTTAACTTGTATGTATATATATTTATGGTACGCACTTAACGACACACGAACTAAACAAGACTGTGTAGAATAGGAAATCACACACGATAAACCAGTGTTGGCTAACGTGTACACCAAGAAGGGTATTTGGTATTATTCGGTACATTTATCGATGTTACATTTGTTTATGTATATGTGGTTACATTTTCAACAATAAATAATAATTACATAATAATGATAATAATTTCATGAGTGAATTACATTAAAGAAAGTATCAGCTTCATTTTCAGCTTTCTGTGTGCGCACCCTTAAAACTTTCAGCTCGCTGATAAGTTTTCCGCTGATTAGCTCGTTTAAAAGCTCAGCTTTCAACTGCGCGGCGCTTTTAGTATGCAAAATTTTCGAAAATCCACCCGCCGCCCCACATACCAACTGCGTAAAACCTCAAACTAAAATTTTCATGCGATCATTGTAGTTTGTCATTTTCTCACAAATGTAGAAATCGATATCGATCGAATTTAAGTAGCACCAAAAATACTATAATAATATTTAATTATGTAATTTTTGAAACTGTGGGCACACCTGTCATTTTTACAATTTACAGCAAAAATACGTAATTTGCCCACATGTTCGACTAGAGTTCAAGGAAAACGGTGTTTTGCTACCTAGTAAACCGCCGTGTTAGACAAATATGTAAAAATAAAAACTGTAGACAGAGTTGACTAGGAACCATTCCTAGTTCGTTCGTCTTTGGCATCTTTAGTATGTTAATTTGGTAATTACCATCCACCAAAGACGAACTCGTACAATATAGGAGACTCTTCTTCTTTACCCTAAACCTGTAAATTTATGTAGTTACCCTTTTGAGTCAATGCAACAAATTTATTTCAGGTGCTCATTATCCTTTTTTTAATTCCTAGTTATCCTTCAATTTATTCAGAGTATTTCTATTTCTAGTTTAATGAGACACATTTGAGACTAAAACTCCAATTGACTAATTGATGTTAGGTAAAGTTATTTTGGCGGTAGCTAAAAGGAGACCCGTTGTGATGGTGATGGACTGTTTCCTCTTCTTCCTCGTCGCGACTTCAACAAAAATCGTTGAAAGGGGTCTGAAGTCTTGCAGCGTGGAAACCAGTGTCCGGACAAGGCTATGATTACCGCTGAGGAAGCGGTCCTCTCAAGTCCACAAAGCTCCGGGGAGCGTTTCGGTGGGTCAGGTCAGGATAGATCATCATTTCCGTACTTTCTCTGGTCACATACAAAATTTTTTTGGAGCAACTGGGAGCAGATGATAGTCAAAATTAAAATCAAAACAGAAGCAAATCACAATCAGTTTCAGGAATCCCACTAATATTTACACACTGAAGACAGTCTTATGATTAAACTCAAAGAATAAAGACGTAATAACGATCAAAAGCGAATAGAAAATAGTCACGTCCAAATCATTAGTACAGTGCAATAAGTAAATTACAAATTAACGGTTGTGTTGAGCTCGATATACAGACTTTATAAGATTTATGTCTGTAAAATAGTACAAAATGTGTTAATGTTTTAATTGATTTATCACATTCCAACAAGATATTTCTCGTATTTAATTTTGCAGCTCCTGTAGTAACTTATTTAATTTTCTTATTACCATTAGCATTATTAATTAATTTATTTACTTATTAGATCCTGTGTGGTCCTGTTAATGTGTGGGATTAGTGTGTCTTTAGATTCTCGTGAAATCGCGCTGAGACACCACTTTATTTGTGCTATAGTAAAATGAATGTTTTTTTTTACTGCTTTTGGTATAGTAGTCGGTATGTGTTTATGAGAAGAGTAACAGTTTATTGTTTTGATATATTGTTTAATAATGTCTTAATTTTGTAGTATTTAGACCCTGTACTTTAAAAAAGTACAAAAGGGTCAATTATGTTTGTGAAAATGACATATATGTATGCATCCACATGCAGCTACGACTTTGATATATTTGCTGGAGCTCAAGGAGATACGTATCCGGAAGGAGCACCTAATTTGGGAATAAACGGAAATATTGTAACAAGGATAGCGGCTACTGTACCAAAAGGAAAGAACCACAAAATTTTGTTCAACTAATGGTTCAACAGTCTCAAACTTGTAGTCTACCTTTCAAACATGCCAACTGAAAAATCCTTAAAACAAAGGGACGTGAAAGCATGGACGAAAAAGTAGTTAATATCGATAGTTGAAGTTAGCCTTGTCTCTTTGTTCTTTGTACAGTTGTCAACATTCTATCAACTTACGAAAGATTCGATCCTGTTTCATCAAAAATGCGTTTTACCAAGAAGGACAAAAAGTACATTAAAGTCATTTTGCCGAAGGCAGTTGATATCTACAATTATTATTGGGGGATTTTTGCTAGCTCGAAGTCCAGAAGTATATATATTCTTGATCAGGGCGACGTGCTGAGTCGATCTAGCCATGTCCGTCTGTCCGTCGGACCTCGAGCTAGCAAAAATCCACCAATTAACTATGGAAAGGTAAAAAAATAAAGAATTATTACAATTATTATATATGTGACGTTGATTTACTGGATTCATTACTTGGACTTTACAGAATTCAGTTGCGTGAAAACAAATGATATAACAAGATTTTTTTCACATGATTGATATGTGTGGAGTTAACTCACGGATATTATGGTTTGGACTGTTTGACTGCAAGCTTATAATAGCTGAGCGTTTTTAGTAAAAAGTAAAAAAACGAGAGCATCCCCCAAGAAGGGAATGTACTCCTACAAGCAGTGAAGCCCTGTTTCCACTGAGGTCATATGACAAAAAATTGAGACTTTTTGCTTGAGACCGGTCTCAAGCCCATACATAATGTTGTCAGTTGCGTTTGAATTTGGGACTAGTCGTAAGAGCTGCGACCAAAAAATCCAGAGTGTTGTAAAACGATTTTCTGCCAAAAATATGACAGCATTGTGAAATTTACCCGCATTTTATCGAAATTTAACTTTGTTTACAGTTAAAAAAAAAGTAAACAAACGAAAAAAATTCGTAAACAGTAAGTTTATTTGTTAATATTTAATTTTCTTATCATTATAATTGATTTGTTTGTATTTTATATTATTGCAGTATACAATAAATATTTTAAATAAATGACACAATTTGTTATTACATGCATCCTATAGTTCTTGGCATTAATTCAGCTCTGAAAACTGCAATAACTTTTGCCATTTGTTCCAAATGGATTTTATGAGAATATTCCATGCTCTGTGCCTCTTCGATTTTATTATCAAAATCTTTTAATTTATTCTGCATGTCACGAATGAAATTAAATGTAAACAAAAAGCAGCTGATTTCGACTTGCGACTTACGCCCTTTTGCTCAGTGGAAACACCTAAAAGGTCGTAGCCCCAAAAAAAAGTCGTAAGACCGCAATGGAAATTGGGTATAAGAGAATGAAGCATCAGGATTTCCCACTAAATTCAGTTCAAGCTGACGGTATTGGTTTTTTTCCAAATGGATGAAAAATAAATAACTTTGTCAAAACGCTTGCTCAATTCATTCGTACTCTTTTTGTGAGAAATGTAAAGTATTTTTGTGCTACAATGACAAAAGAAACTGTTTCAAAAGCTATTACAAGGAGTGAGTTACATATGTATGGCGTACCACTTGTGTTCTCTGAAATGTGCTTAATATGTACATACAGAGCCATATATGATTCCATTTTTTTTCTTCTAAACTATACGCTAAAAAAAAAAATATTAAGCCCAAAATTGGGACTTTTTGCTTGAGTCTGGTCTCAAGCCCATACAAAATGTTGTCAGTTGGGTTTGAAATTGGGACTAGTCGTGAGAGCTGCGACCAAAAAATCCACACTGTTGTAAAACGATTTTCTGCCAGATATGTGGCAGCATTGTGAAATTTACCCGCATTTTATCGAAATTTAACTCTGTTTACAGTTAATATTAAAGTAAACAAACGACAAGAATTCGTAAAAAGTAAGTTTATTTGTTAATATTTAATTTTCTTATCATTATAATTGATTTGTTTGTATTTTATATTATTGCAGTGGACAATAAACATCTTAAATAAATGACACAATTTGTTATTACATGAATCCATATACATAGCTCTTAATTCAGCTTTGAAAACTGCAACAACTTTTGCCATTTGGTCCAAATGGCTTTTATGGGCATATTCCATGCTCTGTGCCTCTTCGATACACTCCAGTTCGCTTATGTCCACAAAATTCTGGGACTGAGCAATTAAATCAATAATTGTTTTCTCCATTTTACTATAAAAAAATTGTAATTTATACTGTAAGCAACGAATCAAATTAAATGTAAACAAAAAACAGATGATTTCGACTTTCGACTTACGACCGTTTGCTCAGTGTGAACACCTAAAAGATTGTAGCCCCAAAAAAAGTCATAAGACCGCAATGTAAATCGGATATTACACTGTCGCTTCCCCCCTCTCCAGCCAAATGCCAAGTACAGAAAATTGATTGTCCAATATCTCCGGTGTTTATTATCGCACCAAACATTCAAAGCATCTAAAGCTTTATTCATGCAAAGAAGGAATCCAATGACTCTAAAACTGCACATGCTACGAACATTTTTCGAATTTGAGGGCGAGGGGGATGAGATATCAAATTAAAAACATATCAAAATACGTTGACGACATATTTCTAATCATAAAAAGTAGGGAAAGCTACAGTGGGACGCAAAGCTACAGTCGGACGCAACCGACCGTAGGAGACCCTGTACTTTGGTTTGCCCTGGGCGTCGGTAACAGCAGCAGCATATATGAACATACTCACATACACATATACATTCACTTATACATACACACATACACACAAACACATATACATACAATTATTCGCTCAAATACAAACAATAACCAATACTCATACATACATTCATACTCACAATCAAAAATCACGCATACACTCTAGTGGCCGCGTACACTGTGGCTTCCCCCTCCCCCACCAACATGCTCAGTACAGAAAATTGTTTGTCAAATATCTCTGGTGTTTATTATCCGATTGGGCTGCAACTCGCACCAAACATGCAAAGCACCTAAAGCTTTATTCATGCAAAAAAGGAAAACAGTGACTCTACAACTGTACATGATGGGAATATTTTTGCGAATTTGAGGGGGAGGGGGATGACTTTTCAAACATTTGAAATAAACTTGACCTGCCTATGTAATACACGAACCTAACAAAAAAAGAATTAAGTCTCTAGCTCTTATAGTTTCCGAGATCTAGGTGTTCATACAGACAGACAGACGGACAGACAGACAGGGCTATATCGACTCAGCTCATCGTCCTGATCAAGAATATATATACTTTATGGGGTCTGCCACGCCTCCTTCTGCCTGTTACACACAAATGTCATTTGCACAAACCTAATAGACCCTTTGTACTTTTTTAAAGTACAGGGTCTAAAAACATAAACTTGGCCTGCCTATGTAATACACGAACCAAACAAAAAAATAATTGAATATCTAGTTCTTATAGTTTCCGAGATCTCGGTGTTCATAAGGACGGACAGACAGACAGACGGACTTTGCTGGGGCTGCCACGCCGCCTTCTGCCTATTATATATGTACATTTCTGAGTTACACAAACTTAATAGACTCTTTTGTACTTTTTTAGAGTACAGGGTCTAAAAGTGTGATTTTTTGCATCATAAATCTAGTGATTATTCTATTGTGCGTCGGTTGAGCTGGTGGTAGGCTGCGTGTAGCATTGGTCCGAGCGTTTAGTCATTGACTGTTAACTAATAATAACTAATAATCAACGTCAAAAAAATTTTCGATGCTGTATTGCTTAAAATATTATTACATACAAATGTAATGGCGTTTACTTTTACTACTTCTTTTTTTTTTGTTCAAATAATTTTTAATTATTTATTTAAATGCACTACTTAATTTTCAACAGGCAACAGGCACTTACTTTGTCGATTGCCAAAAATTCTCTAAGAACCAACCATAAAATGGTTGTTGACTAAATAAGTGAGCAGAAATAATGGTTTAAGCTGACACTTATATGATATTGGAGAGATTATATTCTAATATATTTCAAAACAACATAGAAACTCTACATATTGCCTGTTTAACACTTATAGATTGCCCCAAAGTTGTATATTCATTGCTACATTACACATATGAATGTATACAATTTACGTTCATAAATTGCATTGACTTCTATTGGTATTCGTTTATATAAAAGTGGGATATTTCAACTGTACTAAAAATTATATAAGAGAATTATAAGACTACTGACTGTCATCAAATTTGGTATAAACTGTTCCCAATATTGAAGGTTGCCGGGGAATTAAAAGGAAATTCCAATCCAACTAATGGTACTTAAATCCAACTTGTTCGGTGCGCACTTCAACTTGAACATGTTCGAAGCAGTTGTCGGTTTGACCAACTTGCTTGGTGCGCGATATAGTTAGCTACAAAAGTTCTGTCACACACATAATGTTTTTCATAGTTCAGCTGGACGGTTGTGTGTCGCTGTGAAATTTAACGGAGACTTACTCGTGATGTGTATACATACATGTGCATATGTGTTAAAGTGAATTACAACATGCGTGCAACATAATTGTTGATATACCCAATTTTGGATAAGGCGCATGTATTTCGGTGTTTAAGAATAAAAGCAAAAGTAAAAAGAATTTTCTTAAATACTATATCTGTATGTGCATATGTACAAACATATAAAGAAATATATACGTACATATATTGTAAATATTAAAACTTCACAACTAATATTTAATACGCGAGTTAAAGAATTTCATAAAATACGTAAACTGAATTTATACTTTGCCGCGTCGCGTGAAGTCAGCTTTGTACATATTTTAAACATTGCTGTGCCAACTGTGTAAAAATTATATAACGTTGCATATGTATATTAACATTTACATATATGTTTTTAAACAAATCTTTATAGTTTTACAAAGTGCACAATAGTCTACATATGTACATATGTACATAGTTACATATACAAATAAATGCTTGCTGCTTGTTGCATACACGTATGTATGTATGTAATGTATGCATTTACATAAAGTGTCCATCGCATACTAACAGATATTTTCATGAATGTAGTACTATTACATATTCAAGAATAGAAAATAATAATTATCAAATATGCATAAACAATAGTCTTAAATTTAAGCATATACATATGCATGTATGTATGTATAATCCTTAAAGTTGATGTTTTGATCCGGCAACGCTTTGATCGTAAACGAGTAGCTAGCCACTTATCGATAACAAATACTAGCGTATATAAACAGTCGTTGCCAGGGTTTATAATCGATATTGCTTTCTTGTAGGCCGAAGCCGTGATAAACCTGTAATAAAAATAATTGTTAATAACAAAAGTGAATATCTCACCAAACTGAAGTGTAAATTATGAGCGTGCAGCCACATGCATCCAAATCGACGTTAAATCTTATGTTAATTGTCGAACAAACTTTGCAATCAATATAGTTTTACAGAAGGTAAGTCTGTCTCCCAGTTACACATGTACATATGTACATACATACATACGTACGTACGAATGGGAGCATACCGCCATAGACACCAAATGTATAACACTAAATAAATAGTAACAGCCATATACGTATGTACATATACAATATATGTACACATTATGAGTGGTTATTCTGATTTTAATATATGTATATTTAAGTCTAACAGTTACATACCTGTGAAGATGCAACACCACGTGAACCGACTGTTTGTTATCATTAATATGTGCAAGCGTATGTACATATACTTCCATACATATTTAAAAAATGGTTTTCTGTTTCGATAAAAATTTATATATTGGTGGTAATATTACTTATGTACAAATTACACATAAAATTGTAAAGTTAAAAAAAAAAACTAAAATAATATTAACTGAAAAAAGTAACTGTTTACAGCCAGAATATATTGAAAATTTTATTGAAAATAATGACCATTCAATATTCTAATTTCGTAGAGTCACAACGGCCAGTTTATCGTCTTTCATATATTTCTGAATTTGGTAGTTCCAAGCGAAAAAAAGTGTAATTGTCATTTGCCATTTACCCCAAACTACACCATTTGATACAATGTGTGAGTAAACATTGTTTACATAAAGGCAAAACACATGCTCTTATGTATTTATTTCATACATACATACATATATAATATTGCGTTTAAAATTAATTCCGATATTTAGACCCTGTACTTTAAAAAAGTACAAAAAGGTCTAGTTGTGCAAGTCAGAAATATAATATATGTAACAGGCAGATGGAGGCGCGGCAGACCCGACAAAGTATATATATTCTTGATCAGGACGGCGAGATGAGCCGATATAGCCATGTCCGTCAGTCCGTCCGTATGAATACCTAGATCTCGTAAACTGTAGTAGCTAGAGGCATCATATTTGGCAGTTAGTTGCCCCTATTGCGCAGGCAGATCAAGTTCGTGTTGCATATCTTCTGATACCTTTTGATACCTTCCCCCCTCCCCCACAAAACGCGAAAAACCACCACAGCCACAATTTTGAAGATACAAATGTATGCTTTATCATACAAAGATCTTTCAGGAACCTTTATCAGTGTTGTGAATTGTGGCTCAATCAGATAATAAACACCGGAGATATTCGAGATTTTCTCGTACTAGGCAAGGGGAACAGCGAGCATGTACCTAATGTAAGTACATAAGTGTGTATGCGTTGTTCCGTGTGTCTTTGCGATATGTGTGTACATATGTCTGAATTGTTAGCATTAGCTGCTGCAAAGGAAAGTACAGGGTCTGTCGGTTGCATCCGATTGTAGCTTTTTTCTCTAAAGTAAATCTGTATATAAGCGAAAAGCTCAATATAAAAAAATTGGGTCGCGAACATAATAAGAAGAACGCTCCCTTTTTGTTTGCAAGGGTGTACGCTGCAATGAGGATTTTCCTAGCGAACGAAGTTAAGTGTTTCCATATCATTTTGCCAAACAACTGGTGGATTTTGTAAAGCTGGCTTCAGATGATCCGTTTTTAAGTGCCACTTTTTGCTTTTCAGCTGCGGTCAAAAAGCGAAACTGACAGATGAAACGTTACCTCTTGTTTCACTTTCTCATCTGACAGGAAATTAAAAGTGGGGCGCGTAATTAGGTGACTTAATAAATACATATGTTTAATATTATTGGCAGGTTTTTAGACTATACAGAAATGTATATAACAGGCAGAAGGAGGCGTGGCAGACCCCACAAAGTATATATATTCTTAATCAGGACGACGAGCTGAGTCGATATAGCCATCTCCGTCTGTCCGTCCGTCCGTCTGTATGAACTAGAGATGGGCATGGACTGTCTTTTTCGGCACGGCCAAACACGGCACGAAAATGCAAGTTCGCCAACACGCACTAACACGTATGCTTAAAATTTTATCACTGCTGTGAAGTGTGGCCCAATCGGATAATAAACACCGGGATGAAATTTTCTTTACTACGCAAGAGGGGAGCAGCGATCCTGCACTTAATGTATGTACATAAGTGTGTATGCGTAGTTGCGTGTGACTTTTCGATATGAGTGTGTGTAAATGTGTGAGTCGCCTCTCGGAACGAGCGCCAAGCATTGCGTAATGGGGAAGGATTCCTCTTCTATGACCTGGCCGTTCTCACACAAAATCATACCACTAACTAGGCTGGACTTTGACAATGTCTGCCCGTACTTCGATGCAAGCTGAAGCCGCTGGACATGAAATCTACCACATTGTAATGTTATGTAGTGTGCGGTTCTCGACATCAGGTGCAGTGGTAAGGTACTGCCTGAAGCAGCCATGACCGCTAAGCAACTGCGTCAGGTAGAAATTAAATTCGCCGTGGCTGCGATTCGTCCATGTTTTAGCCGAGCCTATGAGTCCAACGCGCTTGCCGACTTGCCGTGCTAGCTTTGCAGTATACCGGCATTTAAGCCATCGGATATGGATTTTGATTTTTTCTTAGACTGTCCTGAACGCACAGGATTACGCGTAGTGCGCAGAACTGCTGAGATTCCTCTCACGTAGGATTTTGTGCCCATATCCACTGCCCTTTTAGGTGCCCCGTATAAAATCGTAGAACAGACCACGCTGGAGTCGTCTCTCCTGCTTTGGTCCTCTGACATTAGACCTCATCCAAAGGACAGAGTCTTGGAGAACTCATGCAGAGATGTTATGCGATTTGATAGCTTCCTCCGTTTGGCATAGCAACCATCTGTCGTTGAAATAGCTCCTTATTATGTAGCATAAATACGCATAAATATGAAATGACGCCAGCGCATTCAGAATACAGACCCAGTTTGCTGTTTTAAAAGCATTCTTTATATCTAGGGGCTACTACACAGTATTCTTTTTGCCCACCTCTCCAGCGGAATCCCATAATTGCTTCTAATGCTATGTCTACTCCGGATGGCTTTTGCGGAATCGAAACTTGAAGGAAAGCGCTCCAGGTGCCTCTAGCGCAGCGTTAAGTCTGGGACTGTCTTCCCAATCATGTTTAACAGGCATATTGGTCTGTGCGACGATAGTTCCCCAGGTGGTTTACCAGGATTTGCTAAGAGGACGATCTTTAGGATTTTCCAATGTTCCGGAAATATTCCCTCTGATAGGCACTTATTGAAAAGGTTTGTGAAGACATCAGGGCGTCGGCACAAGTACTCTGTTAAGAACCGCGTCTGAACCAGGTGCCTTGTTCGGTTTGATCATCCTAGTTATAGTTAGCACCTCCTCGATGGATACCAAATCGTTGAGATTGCCAGAGGATAAACCAGAACCGTTGTTTGAACTACTGCCTAGTGGGTCCTGCCTAGAGGGAAACAGAGGCTTCACAATTGTCTACGTGTTTCTTGCATTCTGCGGGGGTGAGGCATTGCCAGCGTATAACCGCTTGACAATCGTCTTTAGGCATTGCCCCAAGGATCGTGTTAGCCGAGTCGCACAGCTTTAAGAAGCACTCCCACTTGCTGATTCTGATCAGCTCTTTAGGCGACATCGACATAAAAGCGAATATCAGATGTGGGAATCTTTCAGTGTGGCGAGAACGCTAATACATACGCCTGGTTTTAAGGCATTCTGTAGTTAGACCCTGTACTTTAAAAAAGTACAAAAGGGTCTATTAAGTTTGTGCAAATGACATTTGTGTGTAACAGGCACAAGGAGGCGTGGCAGACCCCATAAAGTATATATATTCTTGATCAGGACGACGAGCTGAGTCGATCTAGCCATGTCTGTCTGTCTGTATGAACACCGAGATCTTGGAAACTATAAGAGCTAGAGACGTAATTTTTTTTAGACCCTGTACTTTAAAAAAGTACAAAAGGGTCTATTAAGTTTGTGCAAATGACATTTGTGTGTAACAGGCAGAAGGAGGCGTGGCAGACCCCATAAAGTATATATATTTTTGATCAGGACGACGAGCTGAGTCGATATAGCCATGTCCGTCTGTCCGTCTGTCTGTCTGTCCGTCTGTATGAACACCGAGATCTCGGAAACTATAAGAGCTAGAGACGTAATTTAATTCGATATCTCATCCCCCTCCCCCTCAAATTTACAAAAATGTTTTTAGCTTATACAGTTTTAGAGTCACTGGATTTCTTTTTTGCACGAATAAAGCTTTATATGCTTTGAATGTTTGGTGCGATTTGCAGCCCAATCGGATAATAAACACCGGAGATATTGGACAAACCATTTTCAGTAGTAGGCAGTTGGCTGGTGGAGGGGGGAAGCCACAGTGTACGCGGGCACTAGGTCGTATGCGTGATTTTTTATTGTGAGTATGAATGTATGTATGAGTTTTGGATATTGTTTGTATTTGCGAGTATATTTGTATGTATAAGTGTATGTGTGTATGTATGTATAAGTGCATGTATATGTGAGTATGTTCATACATACATGTTGCTGCTGTTATCGACTGCCAAGGCAAATCGAAGTACAGGGTCTCCTACCGTCGGTTGAATCCGACTGTAGCTTTCCGAGTTTTTTTCGCTGCTTCATGCTTGGTTCACATGCTAATTTCAAGCATTGCTTAATCCTAGCATGTAAGGATTGAGCATTCCCAGCTGTCGTCCACTGTTCCGTAACTGTTACCGCCACCTCAGCGCGCACAGTTTTACTGCGATACGCCTTGCATCTGGGTACACCAACGTGGGCTCTATTTTATGATCTGCATCTATTGCCGATTGTAAATGTGATGGCTCTGCGGTCGCTAGCAGTGTACTCACTACTTATGAAACAAGATGCTGTGCGATGCAGCGGGGCAGTGACGAACGCGAGGTCAATCACTGAACCCGCGCCGGCTCTACTGAAGGGTTGCCCATTACCTTTTTCATTCAATAGCAGAACATATATTGAGGATAATGCCTCCAGCAAGATTCGACAGCGTGCGTTAGTCCTCACACTACCATTGGCTTGCGTTCTTTCGCATCTGCCACCAGATCATCTAGGATAGATCTTAACTTTCTTAGGGAGCATCTTGGAGTTAGGTAGCAGCTGTATACTCAAATTCCTTCTGCCTTCCCTCGAACGTTGCTGCGCGCGGAGCGGACATACTAGCTCAGCTATCGATTCGCTTGCTCTGTGCGTGATACCCGCGGGTTGCAATTCACAATTAATGTGGCGCTAGCATTAGTTCATATTATAATACCCGTTAAGCGAAAAGAACAAGCATGCTCAACATGTTACTCAAAAGTCTGACATCAACAAAAATTCGGATTTGTGACAACACACATAGCACATAGCAGTGTACACCAAGCAGAATAGAAAATCAAAGCAAAGGCCCAAAAATAACGGCGATACTCACTGTTAAGATAACACAAAGTGAAAAAATTAACTTAAATGTGTTAACATAGGTCTTTTAATTAAAATAAAGCTCGAGCACCTTGATTCTCTGCGGCTGATTCTATGAAACGTTGCCAATGTCCCTCTAAGCATTAATTTCTCTATGACATAAATATTTTAGAATTTGATTCTTTATACCAGTGGTCGGCACAGCTTCGAACGCACACAAATGAAATACTAGCATGTCAATGTATTGCGTGCCAACCACTGCTTTATATTTAAACATCTATTATAACAAATTTATTTTCTAAAAAATTGTTAAAATATATATGTGATAATGATAATTTTCCTAATGTTTATTTTCAGAACTGGATACCATGTGGACAAAAAAAGCTAATATCTAATATGAATTTTAAACAATATGCTAAAATCGTTAAAAGAAATACACTTATTTTACTTCTGTGGAATTCTTTATTAAGTTCTGTTTGCTCAACTCAGTCTGCACACACAACGAAAGATGATATTGCAAACCTCTCCCATGCGGAGCGAATCTTGGACAAAAAACCAGATTTTCTTTATAAATTATACAATGTTACAATACCAGAAAACAGTATTGGAAAAACATATGCTAAAGGATTATTACATGAACCCTTGGCCGGAATATCAGTTAATTTAAACTACGACGTTCAATACAGAATAATAAGTGGCGATAAAGACAAGCTTTTTAAAGCTGAACAAAGACTAGTTGGAAACATTGCTTTTTTAAGTATTCGGACGCGAACAAGTAATGTAGTTTTAAATAGAGAAAAAACTGAGGAATATGTTTTGAAAGTTCGAGCGTATGTAAAATATACTTCTGGACCTAATGATATAGCCAACTATGAAACGGAATCCACAATTCATGTACAAGTATTAGATCGAAACGACTTAAGTCCACTTTTTTATCCAACCGAATATGCAGTAACTGTTCCTGAGGACGTTCAAAAGCATCACAGTATTTTGAGAGTTGTTGCAGATGATGCCGATTTAGGGTTAAATGGGGACATTTATTTTAGCATCTTAAAAGAAAACGATCATTTTGCTATTCACCCAACCACTGGAGATATAACTATTCTCAAGCCGTTAAATTATGCAGAAAATTCTCATCATGAACTTACTGTTTTGGCGAATGACAGGGGATCTGCTATACATCAACAGAGCCAACAGGCCAGTAAAGCAAAAGTATTCATAACTGTGAAACAGGTAAAAGAAAATTAAAAAAATTATTTTTAACTTATTTTTAAACTATTGTGGGTATTTTTCTCGTTTAAAACTCCTAGTTTGGGATTCAAATGCAGAATAAACAATCTTGATATGACTAAAAATTCGATTTTTCTTAACATGAGAATGAAAATAATATTATTACGTTTGGAATTGCTTGGCTTGATCAGCGAGAATTTCTAAAAATATAATTTATTGAAACAATTGTCGTAACACAAGCAGTAAGGCGGACCCTGTACTTTAAAAAAAAATCTAAAACAAACTTGATCTGCCTACACTATAGGGGCATCTAACTGCCAAATATGATGTCTCTAGCTCTTACAGTTTCCGAGATCAAGAATATATATACTTTATGGGGTCTGCCACACCTCCTTCTGCCTGTTACATACATTTCGGACTTGCACAATCTTAATAGACCCTTTGTAATTTTTTAAAGTACAGGATCTAAAAATGAATTTCCATATCTAGGCTAATATTAAAAGAGCGTCGAAAAAAATATGAAAACATGTGATTTTAACTGTACTTCAATAAATTTGTTTGTATACTAGCTATTGGGGAGGGGTAAGGGGAAGCACAGTGAACGACTCCGCTAGGGCGTATACCAATATACGCGCAAATACAAACAATAACCAATACTGACACATACATACATGCCCGCCATAAAAAATCAGGCATACTCTCTAGCGGCTGTGGCTTCCCCTTAACCCTGCCCAATACCTAATGCAGTGAGTATAAAATTGTACATGTTGAGAATACTTTTGTGAATTTGAGAGGGAGAGGGTTGAAATATTAAAAATCAGACAAAAACTTGAACTTGACAATACACGAACCTAACAAAAAGAATTGAGTCTCTAGCTCTTATGGTTTCCAAGGTCTAGATGTTCATACGGACAGATAGACAGACAGACATGGCGATATCGACTTAGCTCGCCGAACTGATCAAGAATATTTATACTTTATAGGGTCTGCCACACCTCCTTCTGCCTGTTACATACATTTCGGACTTGCACAATCTTAATAGACCCTATGTACTTTTTTAAAGTACAGGATCTAAAAATGAATTTCCATATCTAGGCTAATATTAAAAGAGCGTCGAAAAAGATATGAAAACATGTGATTTTAACTGTACTTAAAAAAATTTGTTTGTATACTAGCCATTGGGGAGGGGTAAGGGGAAGCACAGTGAACGACTCCGCTAGGGCGTATACCAATATACGCGCAAATACAAACAATAACCAATACTGACACATATATACATGCCCGCCATAAAAAATCAGGCATACTCTCTAGCGGCTGTGGCTTCCCCTTAACCCTGCCCAATACCTAATGCAGTGAGTATAAAATTGTACATGTTGAGAATACTTTTGTGAATTTGAGAGGGAGAGGGTTGTAATATTAAAAATCAGACAAAAACTTGAACTTGACAATACACGAACCTAACAAAAAGAATTGAGTCTCTAGCTCTTATGGTTTCCAAGGTCTAGATGTTCATACGGACAGATAGACAGACAGACATGGCGATATCGACTTAGCTCGCCGAACTGATCAAAAATATTTATACTTTATAGGGTCTGCCAGGCTTCTTTCTGCCTGTTACACACAAATGTCAATTGCATAAGCATTTGGCAATGTACTGTAGTGTATGTATTTATTTAAATTAATATAGAGCGGCTAATAAAATGGTGTGCCTTTACCATTCAAAATGTGGTACAATGGTACACAATCACTCTGACATTATGTACTCTGTCAAAATAATGAGCACTTTCCGATAGTTAGAATTTATTTTATCTAGGAACAGGTCCTCACAAAAAAATTTTAATTATAATTTTTGATATTTAAACTATGTTTTCGTGCGAAGTCCACAGATCGAATGCGCGTGCTAATAAAGTTGTAGAATACGATTACGTTGTATCAAGTCGATTCCGAGAAAAAAGAAGAAAAATAAAAAAGAGGGAAAGCTACAGTCGGACGCAAAGCTACAGTCGGACCCAACCGACAGTAGGAGATCCTGTACTTTGGTTTGCCCTGGGCGTCGATTACAGCAGCAGCATATATGAGCATACTCACATACACATACACATGCACTTAAACATACACACATACACTTAAAAAAACACAAATATACGCGCAAATACAAACAATATCCAAAACTCATACAGACATTCATCCTCACAATCAAAAATCACGCATACGCCCTAGTGGCCGCGTACACTGTGGCTTCCTCCTCCAGCACCCAAATGCTCAGTACAGAAAATTGTTTGTCCAATATCTCTGGTGTTTATTATCCGATTGCGCTGCGAATCGCCCCAAACATTCAAAGCACCTAAATCTTTATTCATGCAAAAAAGGAAAACAATGACTCTAAAACTGTACATGCTGGGAATATTTATGCGAAATTGGGGGGAGGGAGATGACTTTTCAAATATTTGAAACAAACTTGACCTGCCTATGTAATACGCAAACCTAACAAAAAAAATTAAGTCTCTAGCTCTAATAGTTTCCAAGATCTAGGTGTTCATACAGACAGACGGACAGACAGGGCTATATCGACTCAGCTCGCCATGCTGATCCAGAATATATATACTTTATGGGGTCTGTCACGCCTCCTTCTGCCTGTTACACACAAATTCATTTGCACAATCTTAATAGACCCTTTTGTACTTTTTTAAAGTACAGGGTCTAAATATTAGTATAAAAAAAGTAGGGAAAGCTACAGTCGGACGCAAAGCTACAGTCGGACGCAAAGCTACAGTCGGACGCAACCGACAGTAGGAGACCCTGTACTTTGGTTTGCCCTGGGCGTCGGTAACAGCAGCAGCATATATGTATGAACATACTCACATACACATATACATGCACTTATACATACACACATACACACAAACACATATACATACAATTATTCGATCAAATACAAACAATAACCAATACTCATACATACATTCATACTCACAATCAAAAATCACGCATACGCCCTAGTGGCCGCGTACACTGTGGCTTCCCCCTCCCCCTCCCACATGCTAAGTACAGAAAATTGTTTGTCAAATATCTCTGGTGTTTATTATCCGATTGGGCTGCAACTCGCACCAAACATGCAAAGCACCTAAAGCTTTATTCATGCAAAAATGGAAACAGTGACACTAAAACTGTACATGCTGGGAATATTTTTGCGAATTTGAGGGGGAGGGGGATGACTTTTCAAACATTTGAAATAAACTTGACCTGCCTATGTAATACACGAACCAAACAAAAAAAGAATTAAGTCTCTAGCTCTTATAGTTTGCGAGATCTAGGTGTTCATACAGACAGACAGACAGACGGACAGACGGACAGACAGACAGGGCTATATCGACTCAGCTCGTCGTCCTGATCAAGAATATATATACTTTATGGGGTCTGCCACGCCTCCTTCTGCCTGTTACACACAAATGTCATTTGCACAAACCTAATAGACCCTTTGTACTTTTTTAAAGTACAGGGTCTAATTATAGCTTTTTTTTTTTTTTTTTAAATTAGGCGTTGATGCACCGCAGTACATTCAAGTGGCCCAACGAAACCAGGCTCCTGCCTGTTTCCAATTCTTCAGCACACCCACCTCCCGGGACTTTCGCTAGGTATTACATCCAAAGGTGGATTCGACTTTTACTGGCCCGCATCAGTGTTCGGCATGGCTCGTGCCCTTTCTTCACGTCTCAGTGTTTTCATTACTGTGGCCGCCATTTTGCTCACAGCTTCCCATTTTACCGAGGAGCTTAGCATGTGCTCCACGACGCTCTCCACTGTTAGTGGATCACCCAGGCTTATCTCAAGCTCTTCTCGCTCCCTTGCAAACCGCATGCAGTGCATAAAGACATGCTCTGCATCTTCGGCTACTTGCGGCTCGCAGTGGTTACACCATTGACTATATCCATGACCAAAGCGGTAGAGGTATGCCTTAAAGCACCCATGCCCACTTAGGAACTGCGTGAGGTAGAAGTTTAGTTCTCCGTGTACTCTATTGGTCCATTTTAATACATCTGGTATCAAACGGTGAGTCCATCGCCCGTTTGTGGATGTGTCCCATTGTCTCTGCCATTCTCGGGTTGTACTCGACCGTTCTCTTCTATTCCCGCACTCCTCTGCTAATAATTTAAACGGTACCGCTCTCGCTAGTACGAGTACCGCGTCCGTCGATACCGTTCGGAATGCGCAGCATACTCTGAGTGCGCAGATCCTTTAGACGGAGTTTATTTCCCTCAGGTACGAGCTGTGGGCTGTCGCAGTGCACCATAATACATACTAGGTACATACATATGTGTGTAAAGTGGTAACGAAGCATGCATACACTTTTCCCGGTAACTACTTGTTTCAGCGACCAACTGCTTTTGAACGGCACCCCTATGCGACTCTCATACATAACTGGGAGAAACATTAAAAATTTTGAATAAACTGGTTTTTTACTTACCCGCCTAATTACTAAATATAGTGGCTTTAGCTGTTCTCCCCTATGTGGGAAAGAAGTGGGCATCAAAATATATTTGTTTAATGTTCTATATTTGAAATTTATTTCTAGGCTTAGCCTAAATGCATAAGAAATGGTAATGCATATACTATTTAATTGTACATAAACGTTCAGTTCGCGATGTGAGCGAAACAAACTGCAAGCACAGCATATTATTACTGTGGGATTTGATTTTCTTACAGTATTAGAGTCACTATCTTTATTCTTTGCACGAATAATTTGAGATGCATTAAATGTATGGTGCGTTATGCAGCCCGATCGGATAATAAACACCGAAGGTATGGGGTAGTCAATTTTGTATACTAGGTATTAGGCAGGGGTAAGGGGAAACCACAGTGTACAGGGCCGTTGGGGCGTATGCGTGATTTTTGATTACGGGCAAGTATGTATGTGTATTAGTTATTGTTTCCATTACGCGTATATTTGTATCAAAAGTGTTTGTGCGTATAAGTATATGTGTATGTTTAATTTTGATTTTTTGTTTCTGAATAAAATTCGCCTGTCTGTCATTCCGTCCGTCCGTCTGTATGAACACCTAGATCTCGTAAACTGTAAGAGCTAGAGACATCATATTTGCCAGTTAGATGCCCTTATACTGCAAGCAAATTAAATTTGTGTTAGATTTTTTATACCGCGAAAAACCACAGCAGCCACAATTTTATATATACAAACGTGCTTTAGCATGCAAAGAGTCTATGGTAACCTTTATTGTGGTCCAATCGGATTAATATAGGTACCGGGGATATTCGAGATTTAATTTTCCGTACTAGGCAAGGGCAAGTGTCAGAGAGTGTGTTAGCATGTGTGAGTGCTTGTTAGCGTGTGTAGTCTTATATTAGTACACATATATGTTTGTGTATAAAAAGTACAGTGTCTCCTAACTCCATAACTCTTTTTACTAATCGACATATTTTACGGTTGAAATAAAATTTGTAGTTTTGACTTTTTCATATGTAGGATCGGAAGTTTGTTTTTAGACCCTGTAATTTAAAAAAGTACAAAAATGTCTATTAAGTTTGTGCAACTCAGAAATGTATGTAGCAGGCAGAAGGAGGCGTGGCCGACCCCACAAAGTATATATATTCTTGATCAGCACGACGAGCCGAGTCGATATAGCCAAGTCCGTTTGTCCGTTCGACTGTATGAACACCTAGATCTCGTAAACTGTACGATCTAGATACATCATATTTAGCAGTTAGATGCCCCTATAGTGCAAACAGATTAAGTTTGTGTTAGATCAGTGATACCTCCCCCCCTCCCCCACAAATTTCGAAAAACCATCACAGCCACAATTTTAAAGATACAAACTTGTGCTTTAGCATACAGTGAATTATGGCTCAATCGGATTACACCGGAGATATTTAAGATTCATGTTTTCGTTCTAGGCAAGGGGGTGCAGCAACCATACACTTAATGTAAAATAAGTGTGTATGCAAGGATGCGTGTCACTTTACGGTATGTGTGCATGTGTGAGTGTTTGTATGTGTGTAAGGAAAGTACAGGGTCTCCTACTGTCGGTTGCAAGTTATAGTATATATTACAAATGTGAACAAATATCTAAAAACGAATTTTCTCTTGTAATTTTAGGTGAATTTAAATGCTCCTGAGATTTATGCAAAGACTTTTGCGAGTGTGATTCCGAATTCAGGCGCTTTGATTTATGGAATAGTTAAAGTAAATGATAAGGACATTGGACAAAGTGGTGTAATAAAAAATGTTGAAATTGTTAACGGAAATCCTGATGGAACTTTTATTTTACTTCCTGCAGAGACTCAAGACGAATTTTATTTAGAGCTAAATAAACTTGCTAAACCATCTGAAAATAATATTGTTTATAATTTAACATTGCGAGCTGAAGATTGTGGCATACCCTCCAGATTTACTTTCAAAACTATTACAATTAAAATTCTACCTGAAATCAAAACTACACCAATTTTCACGCAAGAAATTTACGATATCTCAATTCCGGAAACTTCACCAATTAACATGCCAGTCATTAGGCTAAAAGTTAGTGATCCACAACTAGGAAAATTTTCCTTGGTATATTTGGAAATTGTTGGTGGTAACGAAGGTGGAGAGTTTCGTATAAATCCTGACTCTGGAATGCTCTATACTACAAAGCGACTTGATGCTGAAGTAAAATCTAAATACATATTGACCGTAACCGCAATAGATCAAGCTGAAGTAGCTTCGCGAAAACAATCCTCCGCAAAAGTAAAAATATCAATCGAAGATATGAACGATAATGATCCAGTATTTAACAACGGGAGTAGAATTATTTTCATAAAGGAGAATGAATTAAGTGGTTTATTTGTGACAAAGCTTTCAGCCAAAGACAAAGATTCTGGTGAAAACGCATACATATCGTACAGTATAGCAAACTTAAATGAAGTTCCATTTGAAATTGATCACTTTTCTGGAGTTATTAAAACGACTAACTTAATTGATTATGAAACAATGCGGAGAAATTACACGTTACTCATACGTGCATCAGATTGGGGTCTACCATATAGAAGGCAAACAGAAATTGCACTAGACATAATTGTGGAAAATGTAAACGATAATAGACCGCAATTTGAACGTGTTAACTGTTATGGAAATGTAATTAAATCGGCTCCTATCGGAACAAAAGTTTTAACGATATCTGCAATTGATCTTGATCTAGGAGATGTTATACATTATCGCTTGATTTCAGGAAATGAAGATGGATGTTTTAACTTGGACTCCAGCACAGGGGTAATTGCAATTGGCTGTAATTTATTAGATCTTTCAAATAATGATCGAATTCTTCAAGTATGTGCTACAGATGGTACACATTTTTCGGATGAATCGAGGATAAATATACATCTGATCACCGATTATATTTCGGATCTCTCTAACATGAGATATGGAACATTCGAATGTCGTGAAACGGGAGTGGCTAGAAGATTAGCGGAAACATTAGCAATGTCCGAAAAAAACAATAAAAAAGATATAAGCATTATGGAAATTAATGAATTGGCATTAACACCAAGCCGATACGGACAGAACGTACATAAACCTGAATTTAAAAATTTCCCTTCAGAACTTACTTTGAACGAAGGTACTCCATTGGGCACAACAGTGGTTTTCATCGAAGCTCGAGACAGAGACTTGGGATACAACGGAAAGTTAGTCTTTTCTATAACAGATGGAGATTACGATTCAGTGTTTCGAATTGATCCTGATACTGGGGAACTGCAGATTATTGGTTACTTAGATAGAGAGCGTTTAAGCGAATATATTTTAAATATAACAGTACATGATCTTGGTCAACCAGAAAAATCGGATTCAAAAATGCTTCCAATTACAATAACAGATGCAAACGACAATCCACCTATACTCCAAAAGCCATTAGCTACACTTCGGCTCACAGAAAACAGTTCAAATGGCAGCATTATATATTGTTTACATGCAACTGACGCAGACTTGGGAACTAATGCGGAATTAACTTATAGCTTATCAGTTGACTTTGATGAATTTATAATTAATAAAAAAACTGGATGCATTATGTTAAAAAAAACCTTAGATCGAGAGCATCAAGATACATATGAATTACATATAATTGTGAAGGATTGTGGGATTCCTGGATTAACAGCGGAGGCTGTTGTTTATATTTTTGTTGATGACGTTAACGATAATGCACCAATTTTTGGAGTTCAAGAGTATATCTTTAAAATTCGCGAAGATGTGCCCCGTGGAACAGTAGTTGCTGTCATAGAAGCATTTGACAAAGATTTCGGAAAAAATGCTGAAATCCTTTTTTTACTTAAAGAGGATGCACAAAATCGTAATTTCTTCAGTATCGACAAATACTCTGGTGCTTTACGAACGAAAGGGGCTTTAGATTACGAAAATATCCAAGTTCATAATCTTATAATTACTGCTATTGACTGTGGAGTCCCTTCATTGAGCACTGACATGAGTATAGTCATAGAGATTATTGATGTCAATGAAAATCGGTGTGCTCCAGAGTTTGGCGATATTGCGTTTGAAGGAAAAGTACGTGAAAACATGCCAAAAGGAACGTTCGTTATGAATATTACTGCGCGGGATTTGGACACTGATGATCTGAATGCCAAAATTACTTATTCAATTAATGGTGGAGATGGACTCGGAATATTTTCAGTCAATAATCTTGGTATGTATACTTATATCTTTTAAAATATCTTTTAAAATATGTGGTTGCAGGTTCCATTTTTACCCTTACACAACTTGATGCCGAGTCAAAAACATTTTATTGGTTAACATTATGTGCCCAAGACAGTGCTATAGTTCCACTTATCAACTGCGTCCAGGTATGAAAATAATAATATTAATATTAGTACTTTAAGTCTATCTAAGCAGATCAAGTCTTTGTTTGGTTTCCTCCAATAATTGTGGAATTATTGTGAGAATATTATCTTAAGGTTTGATTCCCGATTTTTGGTGCAAAAAATGTTTGCATCACACACATTTTTGCATCAAGACCTTAGCTACTTACCCTAACTAAATGTTTTATTTAAACAGTATTTAAAGCTCCACTCCGAAATTTTAATGACCAACTCCATCTAAAAAAATACTTTAGCGTCGATAACAACAGTAGCATATACCTACACACATACACATATACATATACACATACAATTATCGTATACATACACTTACATATACATACGCGCAAATACAAACAATAACCAGTACTCACAAAATACGGCAAAATATATTTGTAGATCGCTATTTCAGATAAATTAAATGATGTTTAATGTAAAAAATAACTAAATTATTAGTAAATCGGGCAATTCCTTGTCGAGGATCAGAAGCTCAGTAGATCCTGGGTATTAGCTGTATTGAACTGTATTAGTTGCATGATCAGTCCTTGCTAACACCACTATTAGAAGCCAATGGATACATGCGTCAGCCCGCTTGGTGGTTAAGGTCCTGATATATATTCTCCCTGCATCGAAAGCACGTAGCTTTGTTCTTACGGTCGCGAAGAAACAGTCCGGTCGTCTGTGTAAAGGAGCGTATTATCCCCGACAACTTGTTCAAAGTCTTCCTTGAGTCGATGTATGTTATCGGTCGCTGAGCTGTCTAGCTCTAGCTCTAGTCACCCATTGGCGGTTCTGCGAACTTTGGATCATCCGATAATTCCACGATAATTATTTTTAGACCCTGTACTTTAAAAAAGTACAAAGGGTCTATTAGGTTTGTGCAAGTTCGAAATGTATGTAACAGGCAGAAGGAGGCGTGGCAGACCCCACAAAGTATATATTGATCAGGACGACGAGCTGAGTCGATATAGCCATGTCCGTCTGTCCGTCCGTCCGTCTGTATGAACACCTAGATCTCGGAAACTGTAAGCCATGTCCGTCTGTCCGTCTGTATGAACACCTAGATCTCGGAAACTGTAAGAGCTAGAGACATCATATTTGACAGTTAGATGCCCCTATAGTGCAAGTAGATCAAGTTTGTTTTATATTTTTGATACCTCCCGCCCCTCCCCCAAAAACCGCGAAAAACCACCACAGCCACAATTTAATCTGTGCTGTGAATTGCGGCCCAATCGGATAATAAGCACCGGGGATATTCAAGATTCAATTCCCTGCACTAGGTAAGAGGAGAGCAGCGCGAGCGTATGTGTGGTTGCGTGAGTGTATTTTAGTGTGTGTGTCGGTTGAATCCGACTGTAGCTTTCCGAGTTTTTGATTTCTTTTTTTTATTGTGTATTCGTAAAATGTCTTCAACGCGGTCATTCAATGTCAATAAAATTTTTCTAAAACGTTCTATTTATAATAAAGTTTTGTAGAACCATAACCTGTGAAAAACAGCTAAATTAAAATAGTTTAACTATAATTAATAAATTAATAATTAATAAATTAACTATAATTAATAAATTGCGAAAATTGTAATATGCATTCTTGCAGGTTTATTTAGAAGTTGAAAATGAAAATGACAATGTTCCATTAACACCAAAGCCAGTTTATTATGTTAACGTAACTGAAGGAACTTCTAGCAATACTGTTATAATCCAACTGAAAGCTGAAGATCCCGACAGGGACAATTTTCAATCCATTACTTATAAGATTATTTCTGGAAACCTAGTGGGATATTTTGATATGGAGCCCTATACTGGTAAGCCCTATATTGAAATGAAATTTTCTAAATTCAAGCCAATGTATTATTTACTTTAGGAATTCTTCAAACAACTGAACGGAAACTAGACAGAGAAAATCAGGCTGAGCACATTTTGGAGGTAAGTGCTTTAAAATAAATGGTTACGTCCCCAGCGGCTTACTAGAACGTGGACATTTAAGTTTAAGAAACACCTATTTTTAGACCCTGTACTTGAAAAAAGTACAAAAGGGTCTGTTAAGATTGTGCAACTCAGATTTGTATGTAATAGGCAGACGGAGGCGTGGGAGACCCTACAAAGTATATATATTCTTGATCAGGACGATGAGCTGAGTCGATATAGCACTGTCTGTCTGTCCGTCTGTCTATAAGAGCTAGAGATTTAATTCTTTTTTTGTTAGGTTCGTGTATTGCATAGGCTGGTGAAGTTTGTGTCTGATAACCAATAACTCCTCTCCCTCCCCGTCAAATTCGCAAAAATGTAAACTCGTGCATTCACAGTTTTAAAGTCACTGACTTATTCTGTGCAAACAAAGCTTATAATGCTTAGAATAATTGGTGCGATTTTGAGCTAAATCGGAACATAAACAAAGAAGTTATGAAGAATAGTAGTGAAGCATAATTTTCATTAATTCGCTAGCCTTACGATTCTGTAGCCTACTTCGTAGAGCGTTGGTCTTGAATGGTTGCGGGTCTGTATGAACACCTAGATCTCGGAAACTGTAAGTTAGGCGTGGCAGACCCTACAAAGCAGATATGTTCATGATCAAGATGAACAGCACAGTCGATATAGCCATATTTTTTAGTCTGTCCGTACGAAGACCTAAATATCGCAAACTATACGAGCTAGAGACTTAAGTCGTTTTGATTAGGTTCGTGTATTGCATAATCAGGTCAAGTTTATGTCCAATTTTCTACATTTTATCCCCGTTTAATTCACAAAAATATGCTCAGCAGGCACAGGTTTAAAGTCACTGTCTTACTCACTATGTGATTTGCCGCCCAATTGGAGATATAAGATAATCAGTTTTCTATTCTAAGTAAGGATAGGGATAGGGTAGGGGGAGGAGGAAGCCGCAGTGTACTCGGCCGCTCAGTGCGTATGCGTGATTTGGGATTGTGGGTATTAATGCATGTGTGAGTATTGGTTAGAGTTTGTTTATGCGAATATTAGTATGTATATGTCTGTATGTGTGTATTTGAGGGGTATATACATATACCCTGCTGGTGCTATCAAAGCAAAGTACCGGGTCTCCTACTGTCGGTTGCGACCTACTGTAGTTTTCGGGCTTTTTTGTTTCAGTTTCTTTCTAGTCATCAGAAGTGGACATGTTTAAACTCAATTAGGGTGTTCACAAAGAGTTGTCTCGTTGCAAAAGAGATTGTTTGTAACACTGCTGACGAGAGTACCAATATAGCATGCTTTTGGAGCCCATAAAAGAGGATGAACCGTTCATAACACCGGGCTTCTCAAGAAAATTGACGTTGGCTTACAATTGATAGTTGTTTTGTTTAGACTGGGATCCTCTGAACGCAGTGCATCGGTGCGAAAGATGTACACTATTTGGAATTGGGGATGGCAGCACGTTGAATGTAATAATAATAGTTATTTTTGCCTTTTTGCGTCTTATGCCCTGTATGCACCATCCCGAAATTTTACATTTCCCATATAAAAAGGATAGGCACGGAATTTTTTCCGTACCGAATTGAAGTTTGTTTGGTATGCAGCACTGAACAAAAAACACGAGCGAAATATCGATAAGTTCACAGATATTGTCATCGTGTGGGTCGTGTTGGATGCTATTGGGCAACTGACATTTCGCACGAAATAAATCAGAACAATTATTCCGTACGGAAAAATGGAGTGCAATTTAAATAATGCCTATATCATTTAGATGCGAAACTAAATTTGCATTAATAAATGTAGTTAAAGCTCAGACCTGTATTTGGGACATTAGAAATAGTAAAATAAAAATATTCAGACTTGTACATACATATAATAATATGCATTACTTATTTATTTATTTGCTCGTTCTTTTCAATATTGGTACTTATTTCAATATTTCGGACGCTGCCTCCTCTATTTAAAATTCTCTTCTTCATTTTGTATTAAGAAGTAAACCAATGTTACCATTGCTAAGTCCAAAGCTTCGTCGCTCATTTTAATTCCAATATATTTTCACTTTGGTACAACAGTTGATAAAAAGTGTTACCAATTTAAAATAAGTGTTACCAATTAAAAATAAAAGTGTTACCAATCAGTCACATGCCCTTGTGCACACTGGATAAAACCTGTTATGTCAAACTAATACAATCCACACACACGGAATATATTGTAATTTTTCCGTACGAAATTTTTGGAATGGTGCATACAGTGCTTTTTGCTAAAATATATTTATTGGGCGAACGCAGTAGAGTGTTGGCGCTTGTAAAATAAACATTTCAGATATTTGCACATTGCATTGACTATATTGACGGGACGGAAGTCAAATTATTTGAGAAGCCACCTAGCAATCACGAAGTCTACTTTTCACGGCAGTAGATTTATTCTGTTAAAGCCCAGTATGCACCATCCCGAAAATTTCGTACGGAAAAATTACAATATTTTCCGTGTGTGTGGATTGTATTAGTTTGACATGTGCTTGATTGGTAACACTTTTATTTTTAATTGGTAACACTTATTTTAAATTGGTAACACTTATTTTGAATTGGTAACACTTTATTTTATCAACTGTTGTACCAAAGTGAAAATATATTGGAATTAAAATGAGCGACGAAGTTTTGGACTTAGCAATGGTAACATTGGGGTACTTATTAATAAAAAAAAGTAGGGAAAGCTACAGTCGGACGCAACCGACAGTAGGAGACCCTGTACTTTGGTTTGCCCTGGGCGTCGATAACATCAGCAGCATATATAAACATACTCACATACACTTATACATACAAATATACGCGCAAATACAAACAATATCCAAAACTCATACAGACATTTATCCTCACAATCAATCCCCCTCCCCCACCCAAATGCTCAGTACAGAAAATTGTTTGCCCAATATCTCTGGTGTTTATTATCCGATTGGGCTGCAAATCGCACCAAACATTCAAAGCACCTAAAGCTTTATTCATGCAAAAAAGGAAGGAAAACTCTAGAACTGTGCATGCTGACAAAATTTCAATTGCACAAACTTAATAGACCCTTTTGTACTTCTTTAAAGTACAGGGTCCAAAATACATGCATCGACAGAGCTCTTTATATTTGTCTGTGTATGGGCAGTGGCGTGCAGCAGTGGATAGTTGTTTACCATTTCTGAACTTTTATGCGTTGATTTATGATCTGATTTTAAAAAACTCGTAAAGCTACAGTCGGATTCAACCGACAGTACAAGTTGACCTATATGGTCGATGTGGTGAGTACCAAGTGATTCTTGGGCTTTGTCGATTGGCGTCAACTTTTTGCCTCGAATTCAATTATCAAACACTGTACACAACACTTCACGTATTTTTCTACCTTTTCTTGCAGATTCTGTATGTAGTATGATTTCCGAACTAATTCTCTTGTCTTTTGGATTCCGAAATGCCCTTCTCGGTGAACTATACCTATTATCTCTTCTTGCATAGCTTCCGGAACAACAAATGACTCTTTAATGGAATCTATGTACAAAATATTTCCAATTAGAAAGTAATCTTCCCTAAAACGATGGTTTATAGAGTCTTCGATAAGGAAAGCGCATCTACTTGTCGCATCTGGCTACCTTATCTGTGCTGAACAGAAAATTTAAACTCCTGCAAGTAGAAGGAACATCATCTTTCTTTAAGGTCAATGCGAATGCGTGACAATCCGTTACGATTGTAAAACGAATTCCTAAAAGATATATGAGCCATTTCTTGACCGCGTTGACCACTGCTAATGCCTCCAGCTGATAAGAACTATACTTTTCTTCCAATGGAGTGGTTTTTCTACTCACGAACTCAACTGGATGAAGTAGCTGTTCCTCGGAGTCCTTTTGCTTAAGGATTCCACCAAAGCCGAATTTGCTAGCATGCGTAAATATGACGTCAAACCCAAAAATCTCTCAATAGCTATTCTATTTTAGGGGACAGGATAATTTACAAGTGCTCGTATCTTATCTTCTGTGGGTGCTATTGTATTGTCTTCGATTTTATAGACGAGAAACTTTATTATTCTCTTCAATATCTGTGCATTCTCCCATTTAATCTGGAGACCTGCGCTCGAAGCTACAGACAAAACTTCTTTTAACATTGTAAGTCCAGTTTTTTCATCAACAGTTGGGATAATAATGTGGTCCATATAAACATATATTTTTTTTCTGAATCAACTCTCTAAGCACTGCACTAACGTATCGGCAAAACACGGCAGGTGAGTAAACTCATACTGTCCGTTATGTGTCACATACGCTGTAAATTTTCTGGACTCTATCAATTGGTACATGCAAAAATCCATTGGCTAAGTCTAGCGTTGAAAATACTTAAGCTCCTTGAAGGCGATCTAGCACATCGTCTTTCAATGCCATTGGAAAGTAGTCTCTTCTAATCTTCAAGTTTAGTTTTTAGTTTCCGCAGCAGACCCATCTCTTTTGGTTACTAAGACCACCGGCGGTGCGTATTCAGAGCAACTTGGAACAACTATCCCCTCTTCAAGCCGTTTCTGTACTTGTTTTTTAATAAAGCACTTATTATCGTAAGATGTACGCCGAGAGCGTTGAAAAACAGGAACATCATCTTCTAAAATTATCTTCATTTGCACTGGCAATTTAATTAACATAACTGGCTTATACTGCTCTATCAAATTACTTACTTCTGTTTCCCGACTCTTTTTTAAATGAGATACATCTACTGAATCTATACTTTAACACTCTTTCACTATTTCCTTTACGCACATCCCCTTAAATATGTCTGCGTTTCCATTTTTCCTTTCTATAAACACAACTCCGTTTGTACTGAACAAGATACCGACATGTTTCAAAACGTTATTACCAACAATGGCATTGTACTCAAGCTCTTCACGTTTCACTACATGAAAAGTAACAGTAAACCATGTATTATGAGAAAACAGTTCTATGTCATCCAATTGTCGCCAACGCACCTTAGCTTATTCCCTTAAGTTGCTTAACTTCATTTCTAAGCTTGAGACCGCATAATTTCTGAAATAAATCCTCTCTCATTAAACATAAGTCGCATCCTGAGTCTATCATTGCGGCGAATAATATATCTTGAGCAACGAACGTTTTATAAATCAAACCTTCTCTGAATGACTTGGCTTCAAGCATATTGGCTGCTTCTGTTTTCACTACAAATTCGCTTTTAACTTCTTTACAGTACTTAGAAATATGCCCTTTCTTTTTGCACTTAAAACATCATATCTTTGGCGATATGTCCGTTTTATAAATCAAACCTCTGGATGACTTGGCTTCAAGCATATTGGCTGCTTCTGTTTTCCCTACAAATTCGCTTTTAACTTCTTTACAGTACCTAGAAATATGCCCTTTCTTTTTGCACTTAAAACAAAATATCTTTGGCGATATGTCCCTCTTTAGCACACTTAAAACACTTTTTGAAATCCGTTACTTGCCTTTTGCTACTAGCACTCTCCTTGCCTCTAGCCTTATTCTATCAATCTCCTCTTTATCGGCAGATTTTCCTCGAATTTTCTCATATGTTGCAATCTCTTTTTTCAATTCTTTAATAGTATTTGCTCGATAAAGCCCTGCTTTGTTTATCTTACTATCTGGAATGACCTCAATAAATTATAGTATTACACTCTCTTCTTCAAATTTTATTGGCTTACTTATTTTCATCAAGCTATACAAGAATTCGATATAGGTTTCATTCTGTCCATCTCGTCTAAGTCTCAACATTTTATGAACTTCTGCGGAACACAGCTCTTTGCCAAACTCATCTTTTAACTCTTCCTTAAGTTTAGCCCAACCTCGAACACCTGATAAACTTATAATAAAAAGCTGACAGTAGGTCGGCATTTACACGATGAAGCATTTGCCTCGTGAAGCATTGGTTTGTAGGCAAGAGATGTAGGGAGGTAATACTTCACGTCTTACCCCTCTGCACCCTTTGCCTACAAAATCTACATCACCGTGTAAATGCCGACTAGGAGACCAGACCCTGTGCTTTGCTTTGCTTTGTGCGTCGATAGCAGCAGCATATACATACACACATATACAAACAAATACACGCGAAAATGCAAACTCTAATCAATACTCACACATTCATATGTCGAAGACTGATCGTTTTCCATTGGAGCGAAGCTCTTTTCGATGTTTACACAGGCGATTACTTGAGCACACTGAACTCAAATCATCTCACTGCCCATGCCTGCAACTTCGAACCACACTCGGCGACAGCGACAAGACGCTGTCGCCCCGTCACAATGGCACCTCTTAAAACGACAGGATAGAAGAACCAATCACAACACAATTAGAGGCTGATGCAAATCAAATTTGCCATAATGATGAAATTAGTTTTCTAGTGAAATACTCGAAAGTACGTGTTCATTCACTCACACATGCGCACTCACAACTACGCAGTCTTAATGTGCCGACACGGCCATCCTGACCCTAACACGACCTTGTGTAGAAAATATCAGCACTAAAATTTTTCTTTTCTCTTGTTTTTTATTACAGACTGAATATGAAATAGTTTCTTAACAAAAGTCAATTTTCTTATCTTAATTCATAAAGACTTATCATTTTAACAATTTTCCTAAACAGTGTTGGGTTCCATAAACCATATTTAATATTCTTTTCTTTTTCTCTTTTTTTTTAACATTATCCATTCTTCTTCATTATTCATTATTCATTTTCTTTATTACAGTCACATAATCAAATGCCCCACACGCCATGATCAAAACAAACATATGTTTTGCACTTGTGCTTGCATTATATTTTATGGTCTCAGTACTCTGCCATTTTCGTTGGTCAGCTTTGTCACCCTTGGCCAACTTTGTCACCCTTGTTGGTGTACTTCACTTTCTTCTTAAACTTCAATACTTTCAATATTTTCATTTTCGCTCTCTTCACCTTCTGCAACGGCTTTATTACTTTCGACAATATTATTATAATCATCGCACACATTTAGCTCCTAGGGCAATTGCCCCTCTGGTAATTTTCTTAAATCCTCATGTCCATATTTATAAGTTCTTTTATTGGTTAAGGACTTTAAAATGTACCTGTCACCTTCTAGAACCTCTACTATTTCAAAAGGCCCCTTAAATTTCGGACTTAGCTTGGTCTGGTGTCTTTCTTCGCTTTTAAGTAACACAAAATCTCCAATTTTATGCGTACGTACTACATATTGCCTTTTTTTTTATCAAATCGGTCTTTATCATAAATGGCTGTGGCTAACACATTCCTTGCAGCTTGCGATCTTACGTTTGGCAGATCAACAACATTTTCTATGTCACTAGGTGGAAGTAATCCTAATGGGCGTGCTACCTTTCCCAATAACATTTCTAACGGACTTGCTTTCGTAACGCGGTTGGTTGTACAATTGATTGCCAACTGCACCTCTCCTAACACATCCTGCCAAGACTGTGTTCCAGTTTCAACCGCCGTTAACATATTCTTTAACGTGCTCATGGCTCGCTCCACTTGACCATTAGCTCGACTTGCACCAGTGGCTATCAAATGCAAGTTTATTTTCTGATCTGGTCAGCTGTTATTGTCAAACAATGAAACAGCGGATTGAACGGCGTTTATGCAACTCTCACTGTCAAATTTAAGACTATGACTAAGATATATATACATATTTGGTAAACGCGTCTACCTGAACAATAACTTATTCCTTTTGGTCACTCCTGCCACTTAGTTTTCCTGTTATATCGATGTGGATAGTGTGCCATGGAGTAGTAACTTTTCGTATTGGATGCAGCTGAGCCTGTATTTTTCCTGAGGTGGATCTTGCCATTTTGCAAGTGATGCAGTTGTCAACAAACTTCTTAACATACTTTGCCATATTGTCAAACCAGTAAAAATCGTAAGTTTTATCCAATGTCTTATCAAAACCTAAATGCATTATTGACCCGTGCACCTGGTTTATAACAGACCATCTGAATGCTCTTGGCACCATTGGTAAGCAACGTGTTCTGCCATTTCTGTGTATTTTCCGATGAAGAACTTCTGCCCTCAGTTCATAGGTTTTCGCAATATCTTCAGGCAGAGAAAAGTCTTTTAATTTTTTTACAATTTCGATTATGTCCGAATCTTGACACTGTTCAGCAATAAGCCAGTTGCTTGAAATTTCAGCTAAATTTACTCTTTTCTCTTCGTCTATTTTTGCTGCCGAAGTAGACTTCGGTACAAGAGGATTTCTCGATAAAAAGTCGACATGTGCCATTCTTTTCCTTTCTCTATACGGAATATCGAATGTGAATGACTGCAAATAAGCCCACCAACGCTGTGCTCTGGGAGTTAAATCTTGTTTATTTCTCGACGCCTTCAGTGAGTTGCAGTCAGTATAAACAGTAAAGTTCCTGCCTAACAAATAATGTCCAATTCATACGAGAGGTATCTTGATTCTGCGGTAGAAGTAGTTTTACTATAGTACTCTATTACCTGGGGCTTGTTATTAATTTTATGTAATATAATTGCACCGTAGCCACTGCAACTTGCGTCTGTATGCAATTCGATTGGATAAGTTGGGTCAAAAATAACAAGGACTGGTTCGTTGGTTAGAGTGGCAATGACATTTTTCTGTATCTGTTCATGTTCTGTTTTCCAAATAAATTTATTTTTGTCTGCAGTTAAGAAATATAATGGTGTCATTAATTGTGAAAATCCCTTAATAAACCGTCGGAAATAAGACGCTAACCCTATAAATTGTCTAAGTGAAGTGACTGACTGTGGAGGCGGAAGAGCAGTCAACGCTAGAATTTTCTGTGGGTTGGACGAATTTCACCAGCACTTACATGGTAACCCAAATATTGAACCGATGTTTTCAGGAAGGAACACTTTGTAAGTTAAATGAAAACCCAGCCTTTGTCAAAACATTTAGAACGATCTGTAATCTTTCTCCTCCATATTGTTGAGGCAACTATCATAATGTCGTCCATATAGACGATTACAAAGGAATTTGCTAGATCCCCTGGCGCTTGCATTACTAATCGTTGAAAAACAGTGGGTGCATTTCTGAGTCCGAAAGGCATGGATAAAAACTCGTATTGGCCATCTGGCGTTACAAACGCCGTGTACTCAATAGAATCTGAATGGAATTTGGTAATATCCACTGGCCATATCTAGACATGTATAGTAATTAACCCCTCCAAGTTATTACATTTTAGCAGTTTATTAATTTTTTTCCAAACTAAATCTCGCTTACATGGACTTAAACGATGTGGTCTTCTTTGTACGGTTTTTGTTGGATCAATCAACCTAATTTTCATTTCGCCAACTCTAACTTTAGTACTTGGGATACCAGTTATAAAAGAATTTGAGTAATTTGCCAACAATTAATGTAGTTTTATTTTATCTTGTCCCTTGAGCTCAGTATCAATATCGGCTGGCTTACTGTCGGTACATAAATTAATTATTTTGGTCCTTGCAACTTTAAATTGGTTTGATGAAATAACAATATCAAAACCCTGATTTAATATTTCACGGCCAATTACAATTTCGTTTTGCATATCATCATCGCCTATTACATGAAACAAAATTTCAATACAATTATCGTCAATTTTTACGTTCCTTAATATTTGTACAGTACTACATATTCCATTACTGCCTATACCTTTTAGCATAACAATATTATTGAATCTTTTACCAGAAAATTTTGTACTTAGCTTTTCTTTCATCAACGAGCATTCCGATCCAGAATCAAAGATGATTTCAAAAATTTGATCTTTGTGGTTCAGGCATCCCTTAGGTACTGCAACGCTGCACTGCTCCACTCACTTTTCCCGGTTGAATGCCTTGTTGTTATCAACTTCCCTCCTTGTACATTGGGTAGAGATGTGACCCAATTCTCCGCACTTGTAGCAAGTTACATTCGATTTTTCACGTTGATGATGATCGTGTTTGCCATGTCGTGGTTTGTCAGTCGCAAATTGATTCTGTTGTTTGAAACAACTTGTTTCCTGAATCTGCATTCGAACATTTTATGGCCCAATTTTCCACAAAAATGACACTCTATCGATGATTGTTTTTGCCGTTTAGAATAAGTTTCAGACTGCTGCTCCATAACGCCACTTTTCCTTTTATTAAAAGTGAACGCTTTTAATTCGGCCTGTAAATCGCCTCTGTTTCGAATATTTGATGTGAAACTTAAACGCTGAAAGCGGTTATCGAAGCTTGCCAGCAAAGCAAGGGTCACAGACACAGCAATCTCTTCGTTTTCCATTTGGCGCCATTTCGTTGTTAGTTCGGTAACCATGCATGACTTGCATGGATCGCCAGACTCTCGCCATCAGTCGGTCGATTTGATTGCATATTAAGAAACATGGCGGCTGGTGTTTCTATAGTGCCGAAGCGTTGTATAAACAATTCTTTAAACTCAAGCCAGGTTTTATCAGCGTAGCACACCTGCGAAAGCCATTGTGAAGCGCTTCCCTCCAAAGCTGAACTTAAAGCTACAACCAACGCACTGCCCTTCAATGCATTTTCTTGTAAGATTATTTCAACAGTAGTACACCACGTTGAAGCATTGGCGCCTGCTTTGTCTGGGTTGAATTTGGGTAGTTGCACAGATTTTCTCTGCCCTGCATCAGGTGCAGTTGTTTGTATGGCCCGCACAAGTTCGATTAAGTTTTTATTTTGCAATTCCATCATGGTACGCCATGGTCCATCTAGTGTTGGAGGCAGATGACCAGATCCCACTTCTGATGTCGAAGACTGATCGTTTTCCATTGGAGCGAAGCGCGTTTCGATGTTTACACAGGCGATTACTTGAGCACACTGAACTCAAATCATCTCACTGCCCATGCCTGCAACTTCGAACCACACTCGGCGACAGCGACAAGACGCTATTGCCCCGCCACAATGGCACCTCTTAAAACGACAGGATAGAAGAACCAATCACAACACTATTAGAGGCTGATGCAAATTTGCCATAATGATGAAATTAGTTTTCTAGTGAAATACTCGAAAGTGCGTGTTCGTTCACTCACACATGCGCACTCACAACTACGCAGTCTTAATGTGCCGACACGGCCATCCTGACCCTAACACGACCTTGTGTAGAAAATATCAGCACTAAAATTTTTCTTTTCTCTTGTTTTTTATTACAGACTGAATATGAAATAGTTTCTTAACAAAAGTCAATTTTCTTATCTTAATTCATAAAGACTTATCATTTTAACAATTTTCCTAAACAGTGTTGGGTTCCATAAACCATATTTAATATTCTTTTCTTTTTCTCTTTTTTTTTAACATTATCCATTCTTCTTCATTATTCATTATTCATTTTCTTTATTACAGTCACATAATCAAATGCCCCACACGCCATGATCAAAACAAACATATGTTTTGCACTTGTGCTTGCATTATATTTTATGGTCTCAGTACTCTGCCATTTTCGTTGGTCAGCTTTGTCACCCTTGGCCAACTTTGTCACCCTTGTTGGTGTACTTCACTTTCTTCTTAAACTTCAATACTTTCAATATTTTCATTTTCGCTCTCTTCACCTTCTGCAACGGCTTTATTACTTTCGACAATATTATTATAATCATCGCACACATTTAGCTCCTAGGGCAATTGCCCCTCTGGTAATTTTCTTAAATCCTCATGTCCATATTTATAAGTTCTTTTATTGGTTAAGGACTTTAAAATGTACCTGTCACCTTCTAGAACCTCTACTATTTCAAAAGGCCCCTTAAATTTCGGACTTAGCTTGGTCTGGTGTCTTTCTTCGCTTTTAAGTAACACAAAATCTCCAATTTTATGCGTACGTACTACATATTGCCTTTTTTTTTATCAAATCGGTCTTTATCATAAATGGCTGTGGCTAACACATTCCTTGCAGCTTGCGATCTTACGTTTGGCAGATCAACAACATTTTCTATGTCACTAGGTGGAAGTAATCCTAATGGGCGTGCTACCTTTCCCAATAACATTTCTAACGGACTTGCTTTCGTAACGCGGTTGGTTGTACAATTGATTGCCAACTGCACCTCTCCTAACACATCCTGCCAAGACTGTGTTCCAGTTTCAACCGCCGTTAACATATTCTTTAACGTGCTCATGGCTCGCTCCACTTGACCATTAGCTCGACTTGCACCAGTGGCTATCAAATGCAAGTTTATTTTCTGATCTGGTCAGCTGTTATTGTCAAACAATGAAACAGCGGATTGAACGGCGTTTATGCAACTCTCACTGTCAAATTTAAGACTATGACTAAGATATATATACATATTTGGTAAACGCGTCTACCTGAACAATAACTTATTCCTTTTGGTCACTCCTGCCACTTAGTTTTCCTGTTATATCGATGTGGATAGTGTGCCATGGAGTAGTAACTTTTCGTATTGGATGCAGCTGAGCCTGTATTTTTCCTGAGGTGGATCTTGCCATTTTGCAAGTGATGCAGTTGTCAACAAACTTCTTAACATACTTTGCCATATTGTCAAACCAGTAAAAATCGTAAGTTTTATCCAATGTCTTATCAAAACCTAAATGCATTATTGACCCGTGCACCTGGTTTATAACAGACCATCTGAATGCTCTTGGCACCATTGGTAAGCAACGTGTTCTGCCATTTCTGTGTATTTTCCGATGAAGAACTTCTGCCCTCAGTTCATAGGTTTTCGCAATATCTTCAGGCAGAGAAAAGTCTTTTAATTTTTTTACAATTTCGATTATGTCCGAATCTTGACACTGTTCAGCAATAAGCCAGTTGCTTGAAATTTCAGCTAAATTTACTCTTTTCTCTTCGTCTATTTTTGCTGCCGAAGTAGACTTCGGTACAAGAGGATTTCTCGATAAAAAGTCGACATGTGCCATTCTTTTCCTTTCTCTATACGGAATATCGAATGTGAATGACTGCAAATAAGCCCACCAACGCTGTGCTCTGGGAGTTAAATCTTGTTTATTTCTCGACGCCTTCAGTGAGTTGCAGTCAGTATAAACAGTAAAGTTCCTGCCTAACAAATAATGTCCAATTCATACGAGAGGTATCTTGATTCTGCGGTAGAAGTAGTTTTACTATAGTACTCTATTACCTGGGGCTTGTTATTAATTTTATGTAATATAATTGCACCGTAGCCACTGCAACTTGCGTCTGTATGCAATTCGATTGGATAAGTTGGGTCAAAAATAACAAGGACTGGTTCGTTGGTTAGAGTGGCAATGACATTTTTCTGTATCTGTTCATGTTCTGTTTTCCAAATAAATTTATTTTTGTCTGCAGTTAAGAAATATAATGGTGTCATTAATTGTGAAAATCCCTTAATAAACCGTCGGAAATAAGACGCTAACCCTATAAATTGTCTAAGTGAAGTGACTGACTGTGGAGGCGGAAGAGCAGTCAACGCTAGAATTTTCTGTGGGTTGGACGAATTTCACCAGCACTTACATGGTAACCCAAATATTGAACCGATGTTTTCAGGAAGGAACACTTTGTAAGTTAAATGAAAACCCAGCCTTTGTCAAAACATTTAGAACGATCTGTAATCTTTCTCCTCCATATTGTTGAGGCAACTATCATAATGTCGTCCATATAGACGATTACAAAGGAATTTGCTAGATCCCCTGGCGCTTGCATTACTAATCGTTGAAAAACAGTGGGTGCATTTCTGAGTCCGAAAGGCATGGATAAAAACTCGTATTGGCCATCTGGCGTTACAAACGCCGTGTACTCAATAGAATCTGAATGGAATTTGGTAATATCCACTGGCCATATCTAGACATGTATAGTAATTAACCCCTCCAAGTTATTACATTTTAGCAGTTTATTAATTTTTTTCCAAACTAAATCTCGCTTACATGGACTTAAACGATGTGGTCTTCTTTGTACGGTTTTTGTTGGATCAATCAACCTAATTTTCATTTCGCCAACTCTAACTTTAGTACTTGGGATACCAGTTATAAAAGAATTTGAGTAATTTGCCAACAATTAATGTAGTTTTATTTTATCTTGTCCCTTGAGCTCAGTATCAATATCGGCTGGCTTACTGTCGGTACATAAATTAATTATTTTGGTCCTTGCAACTTTAAATTGGTTTGATGAAATAACAATATCAAAACCCTGATTTAATATTTCACGGCCAATTACAATTTCGTTTTGCATATCATCATCGCCTATTACATGAAACAAAATTTCAATACAATTATCGTCAATTTTTACGTTCCTTAATATTTGTACAGTACTACATATTCCATTACTGCCTATACCTTTTAGCATAACAATATTATTGAATCTTTTACCAGAAAATTTTGTACTTAGCTTTTCTTTCATCAACGAGCATTCCGATCCAGAATCAAAGATGATTTCAAAAATTTGATCTTTGTGGTTCAGGCATCCCTTAGGTACTGCAACGCTGCACTGCTCCACTCACTTTTCCCGGTTGAATGCCTTGTTGTTATCAACTTCCCTCCTTGTACATTGGGTAGAGATGTGACCCAATTCTCCGCACTTGTAGCAAGTTACATTCGATTTTTCACGTTGATGATGATCGTGTTTGCCATGTCGTGGTTTGTCAGTCGCAAATTGATTCTGTTGTTTGAAACAACTTGTTTCCTGAATCTGCATTCGAACATTTTATGGCCCAATTTTCCACAAAAATGACACTCTATCGATGATTGTTTTTGCCGTTTAGAATAAGTTTCAGACTGCTGCTCCATAACGCCACTTTTCCTTTTATTAAAAGTGAACGCTTTTAATTCGGCCTGTAAATCGCCTCTGTTTCGAATATTTGATGTGAAACTTAAACGCTGAAAGCGGTTATCGAAGCTTGCCAGCAAAGCAAGGGTCACAGACACAGCAATCTCTTCGTTTTCCATTTGGCGCCATTTCGTTGTTAGTTCGGTAACCATGCATGACTTGCATGGATCGCCAGACTCTCGCCATCAGTCGGTCGATTTGATTGCATATTAAGAAACATGGCGGCTGGTGTTTCTATAGTGCCGAAGCGTTGTATAAACAATTCTTTAAACTCAAGCCAGGTTTTATCAGCGTAGCACACCTGCGAAAGCCATTGTGAAGCGCTTCCCTCCAAAGCTGAACTTAAAGCTACAACCAACGCACTGCCCTTCAATGCATTTTCTTGTAAGATTATTTCAACAGTAGTACACCACGTTGAAGCATTGGCGCCTGCTTTGTCTGGGTTGAATTTGGGTAGTTGCACAGATTTTCTCTGCCCTGCATCAGGTGCAGTTGTTTGTATGGCCCGCACAAGTTCGATTAAGTTTTTATTTTGCAATTCCATCATGGTACGCCATGGTCCATCTAGTGTTGGAGGCAGATGACCAGATCCCACTTCTGATGTCGAAGACTGATCGTTTTCCATTGGAGCGAAGCGCGTTTCGATGTTTACACAGGCGATTACTTGAGCACACTGAACTCAAATCATCTCACTGCCCATGCCTGCAACTTCGAACCACACTCGGCGACAGCGACAAGACGCTATTGCCCCGCCACAATGGCACCTCTTAAAACGACAGGATAGAAGAACCAATCACAACACTATTAGAGGCTGATGCAAATTTGCCATAATGATGAAATTAGTTTTCTAGTGAAATACTCGAAAGTGCGTGTTCGTTCACTCACACATGCGCACTCACAACTATGCAGTCTTAATGTGCCGACACATACATACATACTTTTAAAAAATCCGGAAAGCTGCACTCGCCCAACCGGATAGATTCAATTTTCTGTACTTGGCAAGGGGGGAACAGAGAGCATAACATAATGCGTGTAACTTCCGATATGTGTGCATGTCGGAGTGTTTGTTAGCACATGTGTGTGCAAAGGAAAGTACAGGGTCTCCAAATTTTTTTAAAGTACAGGATCCAAAAATAGCTAAGTTTCTTTGGACAAAATATTTTTAAAAAAATTTCAGATAAGGAAATCACAAACTAGCGTTAATGGTTTCTGTAACTTTTTTCTTGTATGATAATTTTTTTTTATGAAATCATCGTGTTTTTTTTGAATTTTATTAATACTTTAGAATAAAAAAAACAAATCACAAGGTTTGATGCATTTTTAAAGATTTTACTTTCGTAAAAGATGAAAAGAGAAGTGTTAAACATGTATCCACTGATGCACGCCACTGTATATCTATCGGCTGCATTTCTATTGATCGGTGTGTTTTATTTTTGATTTTCAGATATCAATATCAGATAATGGATCTCCGGTGTTAACATCAACTACACGAATTGTAGTGTCAGTTTTAGACATAAACGATAATAGCCCTGTTTTTGACCAACGTGTATACAAAGTACAAGTTCCATCCACATCGTATACAAATGACTCAATATTTCAGGTGAGTAAAATATAATATTTTTAATTAAAACAATATGATACATATTTGTGTAGTAAACAAAATTAATAAAATTGGGCTGGTATAAGTGTATAGTACTTACATATGTTCTTA